>PVJI01001583.1:0-78041 GCA_004026765.1 Micronycteris hirsuta | reverse complement strand
ACCTTATATAACTCCCTTGAACATTTCATACAGTAAAGGCTGGGTGGTGATGAACTCCTTGAACTTGACCTTATCTGAGAAGCACTTTCTCTGCCCTTCCATTCTAAATGAAATCTTTGCTGGATAGAGTATTCTTGGATGTAGGTCCTTGCCTTTCATGACTTGGAATACTTCTCTCCAGCCCCTTCATGCCTGTAAGGTCTCTTTTGAGAAATCAGCTGACAGTCTTATGGGAATTCCTTTGTAGGTAACTGTCTCCTTTTCTCTTGCTGCTTCTAGGATTCTCTCCTTATTTTTAATCTTGGGTAATGTAATTATGAAGTGTCTTGGTGTGTTCCTCTTTGGGTCCAACTTCTTTGGGACTCTCTGAGCTTCCTGGACATCCCGAAAGTCTATTTCCTTCACCAGCTTCGGGAAATTTTCCATCATTATGTGTTCAAATAAGTTTTCAATTCCTTGGATTTCTTCTCCTTCTGGCAGCCCATGATCCGTATGTTGGAACATTTACAGATGTCCTGGAGGTTTCTGAGCCCCTCCTCCGTTTTTTGAATTCTTGTTTCTTCATTCTTTTCTGGTTGGATGTTTTTTTTCTTTCTGCTGGTCCGCTCTGTTGATTTGAGTCCCAGTTTCCTTCTTATCCCTATTGGTTCCCTGCAGATCTCTCTTCATTTGTTCAAGCAATTTCGATAATTTTTCGTCGAATTCTGTGAACATCCTGATTACTAGGGTTTTGAACTGTGCATCTGATAGGTTGTCTATCTCTTGGTCGGTCAGCTCTGGAGCTTTGATCTGTTCCTTTCTTTGGGCCATTTTTTTTTCCCTCGGTGCACCTGTTACTGTAAGGAGGGCGGAGCCTTGGGGTTCACCTGGGCAGGGAACCTTAGTTGTGCTGTGACATAGCCTGTGGGGGCGGGACCTGAGCGCACAATGGCTCCTGCTCCGCTCTCTGCACCCACACCACCTCCCGCAAGCAATTTGAGCCCCTCTGCGCCGGCTCCGGGGGGTCGCTCCGGGGTCGCTGGTTGGGCTGCACAGCTCCAATCCCCTGTGGGTCTCCCCAGCGAACTCTCCTGTGAGGCTGGTAGTTCCTCCCGCCACGGACTCCACCCCCACAGGTGCTCTCAATCTGCGCCGATGGGTTGGGCCCTGCTTTCTCTCCCGGTTTGTCTGCCCGTGAATGCGGACCTGCCCGGTCCACCAGTCCACCAGTCTCTGCCCGGATGAGCCGGGCGCTGGCCGCGCTTTGGTCAGGCTCCCGTCTCGGTGTGCTGCAGCCCCGCGGGAACCGCCCCTCCAACCGTCTGCTCACCAGCTCGCTGCGCGCTCTCCCTCCGCCCTGCTCCTCCCGGCTCACCAGACTGGATGAATGTATCTTCTTTAATTCCTTGGTTGTCGGACTTCCTCTCAATTCGATTTTCTGTTAGATCTGGCTATTTTTGTTTAGATAAATTTCTGTTTTTTTCCTTGTTTGGCTGTGCACGGAGCCACGGCGCGTTCACCTATGCCGCCATCTTGTCGGAAGTCCTAGTTCCAGTATTGTGCAGCAGAAAAAAAGGAGTGTTTTCTTAAAATGGGCATGGTAAAGAAAATGATTTCCTTCATCAGATTCAGAAAGACTTCAAAGTGCGGGCACTATTTGGAATGAAAGTGAGCTCTTATCTTTCTTGTCTTTGTGTATTGGAGCAGGTATATAAAGCCATTCACTGTAGTCAGTTTAAGTACATGTTATTTTCACAGGTAATCTAATAGGACTGTATGTCAGTGATGCTGGCTCTGATTGACTAGTAGAAAAATCAAGTCAAAATGTGGGTCCATTTTACTCTGAGTGTCTCTCTCAGCAGCAAGAAAGAATGGCATTATGGCTTTTCTTCCAGATGTGAGCTGGTAGGATGGGGGTACAATCCATCAGGTATCTGGGATCAAAACAAAAGCCCGGAAGTATATGCAAGGCCACCATGGTTGCAGTCTCTTCTGAAAGAGTACGTCATCCTTTGGGTTTTGCTGCATGGTCCGCTGTGCCCACGGGTCTGAGTTCTGGACCAGATCGCAATGCCCCAGCCCAGGTGACAGACCAGCCATGAGTACAGATGAGCCTCAGGTATTTTTTGTCCCACAAACTGTTTTTAAAAGAATTACACGGACCCAGTGAAGTAGGTGAATGTAGTGTCCATTGTGACCCAGAAGACTGAGGAATGACCTTGAAATCCTTTTGGATTAGAGTAGGTTTTTCCACTACTCACTGTAATTTGTCGTGAATGAACTTGGAGCTATTCCCCCATTCTTGATAGGAAGGGAGGAAGAAGACTGCATCGTTAACTAGCGTCACGGTGCTGGTGGGAGGTAAGAAGTGAAGCACAGATGAGAACCATGGTTACGTGATTCTGGGATCCTGCGTTTTTTCTTGGAACCCACCCAGTCACATGTGCCGTCTCTGTTGGCACGGTGAGTCAGGGCACGCCGTGGTTACCGCTCTTTATCATCCTGACCGTCTCTGCGGTCTGTGTTGCCTGTGGCTGCCGCAGAGTCTGAGTTGATCTTCATAGTTTACTTGTTGATCTTTATTGTTTACCTGTTTATCTTCATAGTATTTGTCTTCCCACTGTCCCACACTTGTCAACGTGGGAGCCCATGTCAAGGCTGCTCTGGTTTAATGGTGCTGGAATTTCAGTGCAAAGGTGGTCTTTCCCTTCAAGCTTGTTCACTGAGGTGGGGTGGGGTGGCCTCAGAGGCTTAGGGGGCAAGGCTGTGTGTGCCCTTGGTGTCTCTTCACCAAGCAAGTTCACCGTGTTTTCTGGGTGGCCCTTGGGGAAGGTGAGGCTGCCCAGCCATGTGCCCAAGCCAGGCAGGGGCATGTTCCCTGTGCGTACCTCGAAGTTGGCCCGGGAGCTGAGCTCTAGCAATCCTGCTCATTTGTGTGTGACCTTGGACAAGTGTCTGAATTCATTAGGCCTCCATCTAGCCTGTAAAACTGGCACAATGTGACTATTCCGAAGACATGTTGGACCTGAAGGTATGTGGCCAGCTATTTTATGCTGGGAGAATGTCCAGTTGTCGTTAAGAGTGAACACCCAAGGCGGATGACATTGGACCTGAGTGCCATAAACCTGCTAGGAAGCCTTCCCGTCACTTCACGCCCTGGTTTCCACAGCGACCACTCCTGTGCTCCTAATGTCCTGGTGACATTTTTGCTATTTGGAAAAATTCCATTGTGTTTGTTATGGTCCTGGATACATGTTGGACTCTCAACATAATTATTATTATTACTCAGAAAAATAATAGTGGAGTGAGGCTCATTTCCTCATAGTGTGTTGCGATAGGGAGCATCGGTAGCCACAACCCAGCAGTCACTCGGTGCCTATGGCATCTCTCTCTGTTTTCATGGTTTCCCAGCAGCAGAGTGAAGCTCGAGGGAAAAAAGGCATTTCTACAGTGGAAGCAAAATCATGTTAGAGCCTGTTGTGACTTGAGTGGCCCAAGAACAGTTGTTTATTTTCCAGCAGAAATGAGATGGGTGCTGTGTCTTCCACTTCGTATTTTTAGGGACACAGGACCTTTCTCACTAAGGCAGGAGATGGCGTTGCCCTGAGCTCAGGGAGGAGAGCTCAGAATAAGATGTTGGGCATCGCAGTTTATCCTCCAGACGGTCCAGGAAGCCAGGAGCACCCTGACAGTCTCCGTTCCCTCCCAGGGGCTGAGGGTCTGTATTGAGGACATTTTGCAAAATAACCTCAAGACCGAGTCAGAATCTGTACCCTAAACGACAAGGCCTCGGATGGCAGCGCTTTCTGCCTGAGTGCTCCGTTGACTTTAAATATGTGGACCCTGGAGACCTCCAGCTTTCTAGTTACCTGGGTGAATAAGTGCTGGAAATACCCAATCCTCTTAAACCTGAAACTCTAATCTCACTGTGTGACGTTTATTACCAAAATAGGACATAAGAGGAGAGAGGAAGTAACTCCTCGGCCTGGAACGGCCCTTTCTTGTGACTTACAACGCACCGCCCCCTGTCTTCCTCCTCTAGGAGAAGGGGGACTTCAACGTTTTGCTTCAGGTGATATGTTTATTTACGGTGATTTCTTGTTTTGCAGGTCCTGTGCTTTGGAATTAAAATATTTAGGCTCAATTGTCATGTATGAGTGAATTGGCACTATAATGTTACTTTCTGTAAAGTCTTTCGGTTTCCCATTAGAATTATTTACCTTCACATGAGTTAACTGAAGTGAAATCTGCTGTCGTTAGGATGCCGAATTATATAGCATTTTCCTAAATGGTGCACGCTCTCATAAATTTTTGAAATTCATTTATTCATCCAGCATGGATTGAATGCTTCTTTCTGGTTCCCTAGTCACTGTTCACATATATTTTTAAAGCGTTTTCCTCTATCTAGCTCTAAAATAAGAATGCATTTAGAATTTGGCTTAGAGATAATTAAGCAAGATGCTTTCACACAGCAGTTATGTTTTCAGTTTTGCTGGAACAGGTGTTCTCAGCCTTGGCACACAGGTGGTGCAAGGCCCTTCTTGCCTGATGCGCGCGTGGCTTCTTCTGCCTGCTGGACTCAAGGCCGTGTCCGCGCAGTTCACAGAGTGAAGTCAGGCTCATGAGCTATCTGCCTTTTTACATTTCCCCTGTGGAGGGATCAGTCCTTGGGCAAGTGCTTTGGTTATTTCCTGCTAGATAAGTTCAGTCTCCCTAGTTAAGCTGTAGAAAAGAGAGGTTAAATGAATTGGACAGTGGTTTTGGCCTTCCGAGCAGTGAAAACATGAGAACCTAGGAATTTATAATTGGCTTCACTTAGCATAATGCTCCAGTTCCGTCCATGCTGTTGCGAAGAGTAAGGCTTCCTTCTTTCTTTCTGCTGCTTAGAATTCCATCATGTAAATGTACCACAGTTTTTTGATGCATTCATTTACTGATGGGCACTTAGGCTGTTTCCAGCACTTGGCTTTTGTAAGTAGTGCCTATGAACACAGGGGTACATAAGTTCTTTTGAATTGGTGTTTCAGGATTTTTAGGGTATAATCCCAGCAGTGGAATTGCCAAGTCAAAAGGAAGTTCCATTTTTAGTTTGCTAAGGAAATTCCATACTGTTTTCCACAGTGGCTGCACCAGTCTGCATTCCCACCAACAGTGCACTAGGGTTCCCTTTTCTCCATAACCTTGCCAGCACTTGTTGTTTGTTGATTTGTTTATGATGGCCATTCTGACTGGTGTGAAGTGGTATCTCACTGAGGTTTTAATTTGAATCTCCCTGATGGCTAGTGATGCTCAGCATCCTTTCATATGCCTCTGGGCCCTCTGTCTGTCCTCCTTGGAGAAGTGTCTGTTCAGGTCCTTTGCCCATTTTTTAATTGGATTGCTTCCCGGTGTTGAATTGTATGAGTTCTTTATGTATTTTGGAGACCAAACCCTTGTCTGAGGTATCGTTGGCAAATATGTTTTCCCATATGGTTGGTTCCCCTTTAATTTTGCTGATGTTTCCTTTAGCCATGCAGAAACTTTATAATTTGATGTAGCCTCATTTGTTTATTCTTTCCTTTATATCCCTTGCCCTAGGGGATATATTGGCAAAGGTATTGCTGCATGGGATATCTGAAATTTTTCTGCCTGTGTCTTGCGCTAGGACTTCTATGGTGTCACGACTTATATTTAAGTCTTTTATCCATCTCGAGTTTATTTTTGTGTATGGTATAAGCTGGTTGTCTAGTTTCATTATTTTTTGCATGTAGCTGTCCAGATCTCTCAACACCATTTTTTGAAGAGGCTATTTTTACTCCATTTTATGCTGCTGCCTTCTTTGTCAAATACTAATTGACCACAGAGACATGGGTTTATTTCTGGGCCCTTTATTCTATTTGATTGATCTATGCGTGTGTTCTTATGCCAGTACCAGACTGTTTTGATTACAGTGGCCTTGTAATATAGTTTGATATCAGGTATTGCGATCCCTCTTACTTTGTTCTTCTTTCTCAAAATTGCTGGGGCTATTCAGGGTTGTTTATAGTTCCATATAAATTTTTGAAATATTTGTTTTATATCTGTGAAATATATCATTGGTATTTTAATAGGGATGGCAAAAATCTATAGATTGCTTTGGGTAGTGTGGGCATTTTAATGATGTTAATTCTTCCAATCCATGAATAAGGTATGTGCTTTCATTTATTTGTGTCTTCTTTAATTTCTTTCTTCAGTGTTCTGTAGTTTTCTGAGTGTAGGTCTTTTACTTCCTTGGTTAAGTTTATTCCTGGGTACATTGTTTTTCTTGTTGCTATAGTAAATGGGACTTTTTTCTAGTTTCTCTTTCTGATATTTTATTGTTGGTATACAGAAATACTTTCGATTTCTTAATATTGACTTTGTATCCCACTGTTTTGCCAAATTCACTTATTAGGTCAAGTAGTATTTGGTGTAGCCTATAGGGTTTGTTATGGACACTATCATGCCATCTGCAAACAATGACAGTTTTACTTCCCCCTTTCCAATTTGGATGCCTTTTATTTCTTTTTCTTGTCTGATCATTGTGGCTAGAACTTCCAATACTGTGTGGAATAGCATTAGTGAAAGCAAACACCCTTGTCTTTTACCTGATCTTAGTGGGAAAGCTTTTAGGTTTTACCCATTAGGTATGATGTTGGCTGTAGGTCTCTCATATATGGCCTTTATTATATTGAAGTATGCTCCCTCTACTGCCACTTTGCTGAGTGTTTTTAAGGCAAATGGGTGCTGTACCTTATCAAATGCTTTTTCAGCTTCTATTGATAAGATCATGTGATTTTTGTCTTTCATTTTGTTTATGTGATGTATTATACTTATTGACTTGCAAATATTGTACCAGCCTTGCATCGCTGGGATGAATCCTACTTGGTCATGGCATATGATCTTTTTAATGTGTTGCTGGATCTGGTTTGCCAGTATTTTGTTGAGGATTTTAGCATCTACGTTCATCAGCGATATTGGTCTATAGTTTTCTTTTATTGTTGTGTCTTTACCTGGTTTGGAATTAGGATAATACTAACCTCATAAAAAGAGTTTGAAAGTCTTCCCTCTTCTTGAAATTTTTTGAATACCTTGAGGAGAATAAGAGTTAGCTTTTCCCTAAATGTTTGGTAAAATTCGCCTGTGAAGCTGTCCAGTCCAGGGCTTTTGTGTGCCAGGAGTTTTTGATTACTATTTCAATTTCACTAGCTGTTATTGTTCTATTCAGGCTTTCTGCTGCTTCTTGATTCAGTTTGGAAGATTATATTTTTCTAGAAATTTGTCCATTTCACCCAGGTTGTCAAATTTCTTGGTATAGAGTTGTAGTAATTTCTGACAATCTTTTGTATTTCTGTGGTGTCAGTTATGATTTCTTCTCTTTCATTTCTGATTTGATTTATTTAGGTCCTCTCACTTTCTTTCTGATGAGTCTGGTTAAAGGCTTGTCGATTTTGTTTATCTTTTCAATCAACTGGCTCCTGGATTCATTGATCCTTCGAATTGTTCTTTTAGTCTCAATGTCATTTAATTCTACTCTGCTCTTGATTCTTTCTTTCTTTCTATTTGCTTTGGGCTTTGTTTGTTTTTGTTCCTCTAGTTCATGGGTGTCAAACTCATTTTCACCAGGGCCACAGGAGCCTTGCAGTTTCCTTCAAAAGGCTGAATGTAACTGTAGGACTGTATACATGTAACTACTCCTTAACAGTTAAGCGAGAGCTCGGCACTGCCGCCGGGTAGAAACAAGGTGCTGGGCCGGATAAAACAAGGTGGAGGGCTAGATTCGGCCTGCGGGCCTTGTGTTTGCCACCTGCGCTCTAGTTCTTGTCAATGTAGGGTTAAGTTGTTTATTTGAAAATTTTCTATTTTTTTCACGTAGGCCTGTATTGCTATGAACTTCCCTCTCAGGACTGCCTTCACTTTGTCCCATAGGTTTTGGGTTATGTATTCATTTTCATTTGTTTCCGGAAACTTTTTTTTTTTTTTTAAATATTTTATTTATTTATTTTTAGAGGGAGGAGAAGGGAGGGAGAAAGAGAGGGAGAAACAGCAATGTATGGTTGCCTCTCACATGGCCCTCATCGGGGACCTGGCCCGCAACCCAGGCATGTGCCCTGACTGGGAATCGAACCGGGACCATCTGGTTCCCAGCCCGCGCTCAATCCACTGAGCTACACCAGCCGTGGCTTGTTTCCAGAAGCTTTTTGATTTCTTCTTTGATCTCATTGTTCACCTATTCATTGTTTAATAGCATGTTATTCAGTCTCCATGAATTTGAATGTTTTTGAGTTTTTTCCTTGAGGTTGGTTCCTAGTTTCCAGCCATTGTAATCCAAGAAAATGCTTGATATAATTTCAATTTTCTTGAATTTGTTGAGGATTGTTTTGTGACCTACCATGTGGTCTATCTTTGAAACTGTTCCATGTGCATTTGAAAAGAATGCACCTATATTTTGCTTCTTTGGGGGTGAAAGGTTCTGTATATATCAATTAAATCCATTTGATCTAGAGTGTCGTTCAGCGCCACAATATGCTTGTTGAATCTTTGGAAGATTTAACCATTGTTGACAGTGGGGTGTTAAACTCCTCTGCTATAAGTGCATTGCTGTCTATGTTTTTCTCGAAGTCCTCCAAGAATTTCCTTATATATTTCAGTGCTCCTATGTTGGGTGCATCTATGTTTACAATGGCTATACATTCTTGATAGATTCTTCTCTTAAGTATTATGAAGTGTCCTTCTCTGCCTCTTTCTGTGGCCTTTGTTTTGAAATCTATTTCGTCTGATATGAATATTGCTACCCCAGCTTTTGTTTCCTGTCCATTTGCTTGGAATATTTTTTCTAACCCTTCACTTTCAGTCTGCGTAGGTCTTTTGTTCTGAGGTGGGTCTCTTGTAGACAGCATATGTGTGGGTCATGTTTTCTTATCCATTCAGCTACCCTATGTCTTTTGATTGGAGCATTTAATCCATTTACACTTAAGGTTATTATTGATAGGTAGTTATTTATTGCTATTTTTCATACCTTTTTTCCTTTCTCTCTCTCCCTCTCTCTGTCTCTTTCTTTCTTCTCCTTTTAGTAGCAGTCTCTTTAGCATCTCTTGCAGTGCTGGCTTGGTGGAGACATACTCTTTTAGCCTTCTTTTGTCTCAGAAACTCTTGATTTCACCATTCATTTTAATTTTTCCTTGTTTATTTATTCTTAGAGAGAGGGTAAGAGAGGGAGAAAGAGGGAGAGAGAAACATTAGTGTGTGAGAGGAAGAAATGTTCATTAGTTGCCTCTCGCATGCCCCCACTGGGGACCTGGCCCACAACCCAGGCATGAACATCTTTCAGTTCTCAGGCCAGTGCTCAAGCCACGAGCCACACCAGCCAGAGCTTCACCACCCATTTTCAATGAGAGCCTTGCTGGATAGAATAGTCTTGGTTGTAGGTCCTTGCTTTTCATTACCTAGAATATTTTGTGCCAATCCCTTCTCGTTTGTAGCGTTTCTGTTGAGAAATCAGCTGCTAGCCTTATTGGAGCTCCCTTGTATGTTATTTGCTGTTTCTCCCTTGCTTTAAGATTCTCTCTTTGTCTTTAACATTTTCATACTGTGATTTATAAGTAATAGATATTTGGTCTTCATCCACAATGCCTGGCTCACAGATCCCGGAACTCTTGGAATTTCCTAAGGGTTAAGGGTGGCAAAGGTGTTTTTTGTTATGCTAATGAGGTGACTTATGGAACCACCATGTGTTTAGAGGGACATTCAGTCCCACCCCAGACCTCGGAGGAGAGGTGGGGGCTGGAGGTTGAATTGCCAATGGGTAACGATTTAATCAATCATGCTTGTGTAAGGCAGCCTCCATAGAATGGGGATTAGCGGGCTTCCAGGTTGGTGAACCCTAGGTGATCTGGGGAGGGACAGTGGCATCCTTGGGGGTGGGGGTAGACTGGGGATGAGGGGCGGGGGGTTTGTTGGTGGGGGCGAGTAGGTGATTGACAGAGAAAGGATATGTAATGTAACTGAATGGTAACAGTTGTAGATCTACAAGGAGAAAGTTTGTGTACTTTCATTGTAGCATTCTTTCAACTTCTTTAGTATGTGTGAATATTTCCATGATAAAAAATGGAAGAATTAAAATAATTTAATATCAAACTGCACTTTTTTTGAATTAAGACAGAGTTGAAGTGTTCATGATGATTTTTTGTAATTCATCAGGATTTTATCCCCTTGGGTCTCCAATATAGTTTTCTTTCTAATAAAGTTGCTATTTTATACATTGTTAAGAATATAGATCATACAAAAAAATATGAGTAAGTGTGGATTGTCTTACAAAATCAGAGACTTGGTTAGAGAAGCAATTTATAAGACTGAAGGTAAATGCTGCCTGCTTTGATTTCTGTAATAACAATTTCCCCTGGGTACAGACACTGAGAACAGTGCCGGGGCACTTATCTGAGCTCTGGTGCGTGCTGCCACCCCTGGGCCAGGCGAGGGACCCTCGATTGCTCTTTCTGTGGCACTCCTTCACTCGACCGCATCACGGTGGCATCTGTGCCTCACGTCCCCTGCTAGTGTATGTTCCTCCAGGTCGATCACCGTTGGCGTTATCTGCTCACCCAGCTGAGCGCTGGACACAGTGGGTGTCTCATGACTGTGCTCTGAACAGTGACGGAAAGACCTGCAGTTCCTGCCCTCCTGTGGGCAACTAGCGAGGACCGTGCCTCACAGGGACCCATGGTTTGGGCAGCACCCAGGCTGGCCTTGGCTCCAGACTCTTGTGAGGCAGAAGCCAGTCCACCTCTGCTGTTCTCCTGACGGCAGCGGGCCTGTGTTGTTCATTCATTTCCTACCTCGGTGGGAGAACAGAAGGTGCACAGGGCGGCCACCTCTGTCCTAGCTCAGCTCCTTGGTCATAAACACACATACCAAAGACTGGCCCAACCAGCTTTCCGACTCAGCTCCGAGGCTTGGCAGCCTGGCCCCTGCTCATTTTGTCTGGTGAACCACCAGGTCCTTCGCCTCTGCTTGGGCCCTGGGCCTTTGCTCATTGTCCTGCATGGACTTTGTCTGACCATCCTTGCCACTGCCCGGCATTTTCTGTCAGTCAGGGAAGAGCAGAGTTCATTTAGCAAGCTGTGTGGGACATCAGGGCAGGCCTCTGGACCTTCAGAAAGTGGGCCCGACAGCTAGAGTTCCTTCACATTAATGGCCTGTGTGTAAGCAGCTGGGAAATTGGGTCATATGTACTCAACATGTGTGTGTACCTTTTCTTTTGGCCAACCTCTTATTACATTAAATCAGGAAGAATCGGCAAATATCTGTTTCTTCAACGTAAGTGATGATAAAATTCTGTGGTTGTCCCCAGCTTACCTTAGACTAGGAAGGTTGGGGTTTCTGCCACCGATTTGTAAAGTCCTCTGTCTGTATCTCGTGCATCAGGAACTGTTACTAAAGTGAATTCCTGATCTAGATTCAGGAGAACTGACAGGTTTGCTTAAATCATGTTTTCATGGTTGTTCCTGGAAAGCATCTTCAGTCCCTTAAATCCTCAAGAGTTTGGTGCCAGTTTGAGATAAAGACTTAAGTAGGTGGGTTGTTGAGGACAGACTTTTGATTGAATTTGTTTACATCTGGTGTAATACTTTTATTGTGCCTTTTAGAAGAAGTTAGGAGGTTGAGATGTCATGAGAATCTCTTATTAAGGAAGTTTAATTTGGGGTGGTCTGTCCTTTCTACGTGTCTGTTGAGCAGTGGTCTGTACTCGAACTACCATTAGACGTCCTTGCTGCTGCGGAAGCTCACCTGGCGTCCCAGGAAAAGAGGAGGGGGGACATTTCCACCGAAAACCTTATCTCCGGTGTCACTTCGAACTTTCACAAGCTGCTGTCACTGCAAGCAGAGCCTGCCAGAATGCAGGGCGTGGTGCAGCTACTGCGTAAGGCGGGTTAACGTAAGAAACCATCGTGCATCCCGACTGGTAAAATGTCAGGCAAGGCTCAGAGAAATAGGAGAGGAGGCATTTCTCTTTATTTGCTATTAATGTGAAGTTGGAATATCCAAACGACAGCATTTGGGGTGGAGGGCGCTTTCTAGGAGGTTTTCTGGAAGGAGGCCTGTCAGCTGGGACTGACATCCCGGGACTGAAAGTAGGGTCATCCTTCCAATAGAAAAAGTCAGGAGAGAGCATCTTTAACTGGAAAAAAAAAAAAAGGTTCAGGGAAAGAGCTGTTTTTGCCTCTGTTTTGGAAGTTGAAACTTCTGCCCGCATTGATTCAGAGATATTCTTTGTCGCTGACTGAGGACCAGCCACCCTGCTAGCAGGCAGAGTCACCCTGCTGCGTCAGTCACAGCAAGATCCTCCAGTTTCTTGTGCCCCCGTGGGTATGGTGGGTTTCCTTCCTAGTGGCTGGAGGTCAGTTTTCTTCATCCCCTCTATTACCAGTGGGAGTTTCAGAGGGCAGGAGTTTCTACACACGTCTTTGTATTTTGTGTGTGGAGCCTTCGGTCCCCTGAGCCTGCTCTGAGGTGGGCCCGCAGTGGCTGGGGGTCCAGACGGCAGCTTCGGCAGGTGGGCTGGCCTGAGGCGCTTGTCTCCTCCAGTCGACCTGGGGTACGCACGGTGGGGGGAGCACCAGCTGCACCAACTGCAAGGATACCTGGGTGTTTACTTTGGTTTGGGAAGATGTGGTCCCACCGCTGGCCAGAAATGGCAGAGCTTTTGTTGGACAGTCTCATGAGTGAGAGATTCATGAAGAAAAATGGTTTGAAGTGCATCTCCTTCAGACATGGGGGCTGGATCTGGGGTCCAGCTGTCTGCACAGTGGACTTGCTGTGTGTTGTTTTAGCTCAGCACTGCAGTCAGGCAGGCACGGTCTTTTTTGTTTTTTGATTAAGATTCAAAACATTTTTTCAGCCCGGCTGGTGTAGCTCAGTGGATTGAGCGCGGGCTGGGAACCGGAGGGTCCCGGTTTGATTCCCAGTCGGGGCACATGCCTGGGTTGCGGGCCAGGTCCCCGTGAGGGCCATGTGAGAGGCAACCATACATTGCTCTTTCTCTCTCCCTTCTCCTCTCTCTGAAAATAAATAAATAAATAAAATCTTAAAAAAACCCCAAAAAACAACAAAACATTTTTTCAATTATAGTTGACATACAATATTATATTAGTGTCAGGTGTACAGCATAGTGTTTAGACATTTATATGTTTTACAAAGTGATCACTCTGTTAATTCTAGTGCCCATCTGGCACGTACATAGTTATTACAATATTACTGACTATATTCCCTATGCCGTAGTTTACATTCCCGTGACCGTTTTGTGACCACCAGTTTGTACTTCTTAATGCTTTCCCTCTTTTCACCCAGCCTCCAAACCCCCTCCCATCTGTCAATCATCAATTTGTTCTCTGTATCTTGAAGTCTGTTTATTTTGTTTGTTTATTTTGTGTTTTAGATTCCACATATAAGTGAAATCATATAGTATTTTTCTTTCCCTTTCTGATTTGTTTTACTTCACATAAGACCATCTAGGTCCATTCATGTTGTCACAAATGGTAAGATTTCATTCTTTTTTATGGCTGAGTAGTATTCCATTGTATATAAGTACCACATGTTCTTTATCCATTCAGCTATTGATGGGCGCTTAGGCTGCTTCCATATCTGGCTGTTGTACGTAATGCTGCAGTGAACAAGATCTTGTTGAATGTGACCTCTGGTGCCTGCGTCCCATCTAGTTCTTCATAGAAAGACTCTCAGGGGATGGAGAACATGGAGGAAAGGTTGTCTTCACCAAGTCAGAAGGAGAGAGTGCTGTAGCAGATGGGAAGTGCTGAGCACATGGGAAGCCCACAGTTCCGAGCTGGAGCTCAGCCCTGGCCGTACCTAGAGTGACATGGTGTCAGCTGAGGTCAGTTCTGGAGCTGGTCTCAGGGTGGGCAGTCGTAACAGCTCCCGATGGGATATTCAGACTGCCAGTAGCAGACCCTGGGTAGCTTACATGCCATCAGGATTTTAATTAACTGCTTGGTGTTTCTGCAGTGATAGGGCTGGGGATGGTGGTTGTGTGGCATGAAGAATGGCATTTGTTCCACCCCATGGGCTTCTGTGTTGAGAGCTATTAGTCAGATTCCTTTAACAGATGAGCACACATCCTTTCAAAATCACCGAGGGAAGGTGAGCTTGTGCGGAAGTGGCCAGGGGCCTATTTCCCTCCCTCCTCCTCCAGCTGCGTGTGTTGGAGATGCCACTCCCTGGGTTCTGAGGAGCCAGGGGCACAGGTTCATTTCAGACAGGTCTCAAGTGAACCAGCCTTGGTGATGGGGAGAGAGTGTGCTGAGTGTTAGCTGCACAAATGTGCTCAGTGGGAAAGGATTCAGCACCAGTGATGAAAAGAGCCGGCAGTGCGTGCGAGGTGGACAAAGCAACATGAGTCCTGGGGGCTCCTGGTGTTGCAGGGGGTGTGGCTGTCAGCCAGAGCTTCACCTCCTTTAATTTCACTGCACTGGAGAGAGAATGAAGGTGGAGGCTACTGCAATTCACGGCATTGTGAAATAAGGTGTCATATTATCAGAAAAGTGTCTTAAGAAATGGAATCATCTAGTGCTTGTCCTCCGGAAGGCACTTCTGCAGAAGCAGCTTGGAGTTCAGCTGAACCAGTGGGATCCTAGGGCTGTGCGAGCGGGTCAGGTGGATGCTGAGAGAGACGGGGACCGGACATCGTCCAGAAGGCGAGTTCCGGTCCCGCCTCCACCTGTTCCCAAGTCTTAGTTCTGCTCATCACCACTCTTCTGAGAAGGTGAGAATTGTAGTTCGCCTGATCCATTGCTAATGCTTCATTTTATCGTTATCTCATTCTAGACCTCGATCGAAGAGGGAACACTACGTGTTTTTAATTATCCACCCCTGCCTGTCCCAAAATCTTGTTTCTTTGTTGGTTTACAGCATGACATTGTCTCTTTTATGAATTGTTATTCTTTAGATCTTGTGCTTTTATATACTTCACTCTCTATTCCGTCCCATGATTCAGGTTCTTCTCTCCAGCTCAAAACTTAAAAACAGTCTTTGATCATATGTAATAGGTTCTAAAGGCTTCAAAAGTCTATTGGAATATTGGCTATTAAATATTGGTAGTTTACTTAATAGAAAATTACATTTTGAATAGAGTATTAAATAGAGAAATGATGCTTTGATTTTATTATGGATCGATATAAAAATATTAAATGTCTTCATTGACTTTTGTACTTACATAATATGAAAAGGTGTATGATTATCTAACAACTAGGTTGTACATCTGAAACTCATACAAAACAACATTGAATGTAGACTGTAATTGAAAATAAAATTTAAAAAAGGAAAAGAAAATGTAAAAGCCCCAAACTCCTTTATGGACACTGTGTAGGAATGCATCACTGAAGAATGCATTTGAAGTTTTACCTTTTTACTAAATTTTAGGTATCTCTTAAGCAGTGCGGCTGGAGAGGGTGTTTACGTTTAGTGAATGTCTGAAAAAGATTTCTCCCAATGTAAAGTTAGTTTTAAAGAGTCTTCAGAGTTCCCTGTAAAGGCCTCCTTTTTAAAGACTGCTCTTGTAAAAGTGTTTTAAGAGCTTTGACACCTAGAGGTGCTAAGTGCCAACTGTCCAGCTCTGTGGCACAGTTGTTAGCTGTTACAAAGTGACACATTTGAGCAGTATTAATAACTGTGTATCAGATGTGATCGCAAGTGTCACTCTTTTTGAAGCAAAATTGAGTCCCTACAGATGATATAATCTTATGCAGTTTTAATTAACATGGAGATTGCTATGACATTATAAACACCCCAAGAGACAGGTAAAAGCCTGAGAAAGTAAGAGCTCAGGATACTCACTAAGCTTCCCCTAAAAAGAGGTAAAACACTGTAAATAGAAAGCACCTAAGGTTGGGCACTTTAAAAGTTGAGTTATTTTAATTCATTCATTAAAATAAGTGAAACAATTTATTTGCATTAATTTTAATTATTTTAAATTTGTGATCATTGAGATTTAATTTTGTGAACTGAAGCAATTCATTTTAATTAATAATATATCAAGTAATTTTAATTGTTGATCTGAATTATTTTGCCCCCCTGAGAAGACTTAATGTTCTCTGAGGGCAGGAGGCCCTCCCGGTGCTGCTTCTGCACCCGCCGTGGCTGGGCCTTTTTCTGCAGGGCTCTGTGTGCTGTGGCGGCCCCGCAGCACGGTCCCACGGGACGAGAAGGAGATCCGGAGCACGGGCCACAAAGTCCTCACCTCCATCCTGAGCCACAAGGTAGATGAGCCGCCGCACCTCACTTTTTGGGTATACGTTTAAGTATGAAACTAATGGAAAATGTTCACCTTATTTTTATTTTTTAAAGATTTTTTATTTATTTTATTTTTAGACAGAAAGGAAGGGAGGGAGAAAGGGAGAGAAACATCAGTGTGTGGTTGCCTGTCACGTGGCCCCCACTGGGGACCTGGCCCGCAACCCAGGCATGTGTCCTGACTGGGAATCGAACCGGGACCCTTTGGTTCGCAGCCCGCGGTCAATCCACTGAGCTACACCAGCCAGGGCAATGTTCAAGACCTTATTTTTAAGGCAGGGTTAAATGCTTATTATGAACTCCTGGTTTTGGTATTGAATATTGAGTTTTTTTCCATTAAGATCATCCACATACAATAGAGACAGAGCCTATTAGTGCTGTATCTCTGGTCTGAATCAGATCAAAGAGGTCTTATTAATTATTCATTATGACATTTTACATGTTATTTTACTTTTTATAATTACCAATCTGTATAATTAACCTTTCATTGAATTGAAGTGCTTAACATTAAGTAGGGCTATAATTACAACTGTTAAAAAAAGTATATGGAAGAATTTAAAAAATCTTTAATTAGAAAGGTAATTTTTTCTCCCCAGGTCCATGGTGAATATTTTTCTTGTCAACAAGTATATTTAATATTTAAACAAAAAGAGAAAAGCAAAGCAGAAGCGCAGAGCGGTTGGTCACGCTGACCGGAGACCGCGTGCGGTTTCATCCGCCTCGTGGTTTGCGTCTCGGGTGGGAGCTGCGGCCTGAGTCCACCAGCGCCTCCGATTTTGCGGCACGCATTCCTAGAGCGCAGAGATGGCTCCGTCCAGCTTTGCTGTTTCACGGACGAGAGGGCAGATGGGCATCTGCGTGGCCCCCTGGGGTTGCCGTGAGGAGCCAGTGCCCCGCTGCTCGGCCGCGGCGGACGTGCGGAGGATCAGCTCCAGACGGTGGGTCAGTCAGCACGGAGTCCAGCCTCTCCC
The DNA here is from genome assembly GCA_004026765.1 of Micronycteris hirsuta. Lineage (NCBI taxonomy): Eukaryota > Metazoa > Chordata > Mammalia > Chiroptera > Phyllostomidae > Micronycteris > Micronycteris hirsuta. The sequence continues at coordinate 60,792 of PVJI01001583.1, read as the reverse complement.
TCTCTGCTCGCGGCTGTTCCTGCTGCACCGCGAATCGGGAGGGCTGTAGTCCAAATCTAGTCTGAATGGAGTCGGTTGGAAACAACATTGGAGAGAAGAGAGGTGGTTAGCTTTCTGTAGTGTTGTGTCTTGGCAAATAGCTCTTGACGGGAAGTCGTCGCCTTCTTTGAGGCCACCTCCAGTGGGTCTTAAATAGGAGCCCTGGTGACTTATGTTGGTGACCTCCCGGCTGTAACCCAGTAATGAGGCTAAGCCTGAAGGGCAGTGTGGTACCTGTTTAATGGGGCTGATTCCACAGAAACAGGTCAGCCTGTTTTCCAGTGTCGGGCTTCATCCTTCAGGCACAGGTTCCATCGGGTCTTATTCCGAAGGTTCTGTGCAGCACACCCACCCGCCATCTGATGCTTAGGGGACGAAGGAGGGCTGCTCTCCTGTGCCCGTGTCTTGGGCTCCACTCTCCATTCCCACAGCCCCGAGGGGGGTCCGTTTTGTGTCTGTGTGGCTCTGATCTCTAGGAGGGACCTAGGCTTTGGAATCAACCCGAATCCTGCTTCTGTCCCTGGAGAAAGGGACAGTCACTGCCATCTCTGAGGGTTATTGTATGAATTCTGCACTGGATGACCTCTCGGAGGGCACGGAGCATGTGGCCGACCTGCGAGGGCTGCGGCCCCATCGGCCTCTGTAGGCACCTCCCACAGCCCGATTCTTCTCCTTTTCCCTGCTGCCACCACACGTCAGGCCGCGCGTCCCTCTCTGGCGATGAGCATCTGGTGCGTCTTCTCAGCCTCTTCTCTAATTGGTGCAGCACGGTGGTGCCTCATCAGTCCTTCCAAGAAGAGCCCCGATCAAGCTGTCCTGAGGTTGGAACCCACAGTAAAAAACTGGATTTCTTGTTTAGCTGTTCACAGCCCTCTGAGCCTGCGTTCCATGGATCTGCTTCATCTGCCTGTTTGGCTCAGGGGTTCCCGCTGCAGCGATCTTGATGCCCAGGGCTGGGGACACTAGGTGATGTCTGGAGACATCTTTCAGCTGGGAGAGAAAATTGAGAGTGGCTTAAGGAACTCCTGGTACAATGAGTGACATAATTAGGTCTGCCTTCATGACAGGAGGACAAAGGCAGAGGAAGGACATGAGTTTGCTATTGATCTTATTTCCTCGGAGTAACTAACCCACAGGTGAGTAGTATCTGCAACCACAGGATTAATACGAATGGATCTTGGGGATAATTAATGGATTTATTCAAGAATGGCCCAAAATGAGAATTCTAGTGAAAGAATTAAAATGGAGTTTTGATCCCGACTCACTGTCTCTGTGACCTTGGGTTGTCCCGTCCATTGTGGGTTTCAGCTTCTCCCGAGTGGGCTCACCCAGATGTTCTCAGCGCTCCCGTGCCGCCGTGGCACTTCCTCCATCTCCCGCATTCCGTCTGGAACAGGCCACGTCGCAGCGCCGACACTTTCAGTGCAGCGCTGAGCCTTGTTAATAAGCTGATGTTGCTACTTGAGGGATTCGCGGTAAAAAGGAAAGGACAAATCAAATATGCAGGAAGGAAGAAGGAAACCAGAAACAGATGAGAGGAGGAAAGAGGAAGACGGACAGCGGCCGTTTCTCTGGGCGCTGCTAAACGAGATGGGCTCCCCTCCCGCCCTGACCCCATTCCGTGGGCGGTCCCGGACTGCAGGTGGATTTAGTAGAGCTCCTTAGCAGGGGCAGTTCCAGGAGCTGTCTGTGGACTCTGGAGTTGATGGCCCGGCAGTAGGTTCTGGCAGGACTCTGGCACCAGCTGCTCTTCACTAGCTGTGTGGCCTTGGAAGGTTCCTTGGCCTCCCCTGCCTCTGTTTTCTCATCTGTAAAATCTTTAAAGTGTATCTCGGTCAGAAGGTGGTTATGAAGGTCACGGGCTACTCACTTTAAACAGGCACTCAAAGTCTTAGCAGTTGTTAATGTGGACGTGACTGAGGGTTAACATGATGGAAATTTGTGGTTTCTTATTTGCTTTACTATTTCATTTATCCACAGTTAATTAGCTTTTTGAAAATAATTTTTAAGTAGTTTTTTGTTTTGGAATGAGTTAAGTGATCTATCATATATTTCATTAGATGCAATTCTTCTGGTTTTCCAGTTTATGCAAAATCTCTTTGACATGCCTTTAAAAATTGTTTACTGATTTTAGAGAGAGAGGGAGGGAAAGAGAGAGAAACATCGATGAGAGAGAGAAACATCAATTGGTTGCCTCCCATATGTTTTGTGATTGGGGATCGAACCCCCAACCTTTTGGTGTGCAGATGATGCTCCAACCAACTGAGCCACACTGACCAGGGCTGACATGCCTTTTATTGGCCCCTTTCAAAAACCTTCAGGAGTAATCTTCATTATTTTATTACTGTCTAATGCAATATCCTTCAATAGTTAATTCTTTTAAATTGAAAGATTGTCATTAAAATTTTTTTATTGTATACAATTTCAGGTTAATTTCCTCTTTTCGATATTTTAGGCAACTGTTCCCCATTTATATGTAATCATAAAGATTCAGTACAACTTTATAGGTGTTGTTTGCATTGTTTTGGACATGTTAAGAGCTTGTAACTGCTTGTCACCCTAATGGAAATAGCAGTGTGCATGAAGGTGTGCACGAGGCCTTACCTGGCTTAAAATCTTTTGCAGATTTAGGAGTAATTTTTTTCTGTTCTTCCCTAAACCTTCTCATCCATGTTCATTACTCTTCTGTCCTTTCCCAGCATTTGGAAGCTGTGCCAAGAATGTTCGACAATGTTAGGATGTCTTATCTTGTGCGGGCAGCTGAGGCCACATAACAAGCTGGATGCACTTAGCCCACAGGCCCGGGCAGAGCCCAGCGTCATGTTCCTGGCAGGACGGGCTCCACCCTCAGGGCCAGGCTCGCTAAGAAAGCCCTCTGAACAATGCCTAATCTGGGAATCCACTACTACCAACTGCCCACTTTTAGGAAGTATTTAAATTTTGGTATGATTTTTCCTCTTGTGCAGAAGCTAGTGTGTGGCTGCCTCTTGGTCGTCATCATGGGCCTCGGTGTCAGTTTGACGGGAACTGGCAGAGGTGGGCATGCGGCCCAGAGTCCTCGCCAGGCAGTCCCTGGGGCTGCTTGGCCGACGGATAATGGAGGGTTTGTTGTCTGCTGGCTGCTGTGGCGTTCACGTTGTTTTGTGATTGTTAGTGTAAATAGTGACCAACTGAAGAAATGACTGTAGTTTAGACTGACATATTTTAATTTTCATAGTTGGCATCAGGATCTAAAATATAGGAGACTATCGAGCAAAAGTGCCACCGGAGGCCACTTTCCTCGGTGTCTGCCTGGAGGTGGGCGAGAGTTTTACGGCCGTGGGTTGCAGGCTCGGAAAGCTTGAGTGGGCGAAGGTGGGGCTGCCGGCCAGACCTGCAGAGATGTGGGTCAGCGGTGCGCTCCAGAGCATTTCCAGGGTGCTGTTTGCTCACGGGGACCCAGTTCTCCTGCCCAAATGCAGTTGTTTCTGGCTCTGTGTTGTCCTGGCATCCCGTGTGCACCTCCAGCTCAGCACCGTTAGCATTCTCTGTCATTTCTGCGTGGTGCCCACTGGAGTGAGGTTTTGGGTTCGCTCAGTAAATCTTTTTGAATGGGTAAGTTACTTCGTTATGTGTCTTTACATTTAAAGTGTTTATTTATCAATGAGCTTTACTGAGGCTTTACGGCTGCCATTGGAGGCACGTCCTGTGACAGACTTGGGTGTGGGCGGGAGGATGCGCTGGGGGCGCTGGCAGGACGGGCTCCAGCCGCAGTGGATTCCAAGTCATTCAAGGATACTCTCCTTTTGCCTCCGTACGCTAGAACAATGCAATCATGTTAAAATTTAATACAGTAGTTTCTTGTGCCTTTTGAACGTGGTGCCCACTAAGTGGAAAAAAGCCGTTTTCAAATGGAGCTGAGTAGCCAAATCGATATTTCAGTTTTTATCTTGTGTTAGAGCTCAGATGCTTTCAGGCCCTTTGGAGGAAATGGGGAGACGCTCTCTCCACTTTGCAGCTGCGGAGGCAGGACTCGGTTCTTGGGCTCCGAAGACGGGCTTCTCGCTGCGCCGTAGGGATGCTGGGCGAGACGAGAGTGGCTCTGCCCATCCAGTTCTAATCAAGAAGCTTTAAGAAAACATACTTTTCCCAAAACATTTCCAAACAAATGAAAAGCAAATGATTTTTTCCTGTTACCAAGTAGTGTTCATTGACAATTAGTTGGCAAAAATCACAACGAATCACACCACCAGAAATAACCTCTATTAATATTATAGCGCATTTCCCCGTGTTCTTCAGTATCTATCCATGTATCCATCCACCTACCCCCCACCCCCATCCATTCACCCTCCTGTACTTTTAACCAATACCACTGTATTAGGAAATACAGCTTTATTACTTCCTGTTCTTCTCTAGCCAGTAGAATATCACCCAACACTTCCATGTTAATAAATGTTCTGACCAGATGTCATTTTTAAAGGCTGCATGCTAGGTAACGAATGTGAGTCATGATAGGATCTATTCAGATGAGGCAGATGGAACTGCGGTTGCTCAGAATAACGGGAGATCATCATCACAGTGAGTGCAACCTGCACAGAGTTAGGACATGGGGAAGAGCGGGAATGATTGAATTAAAACCTCTGCTGGTTCCTTTGTGGAGGCTGTTCTTGCTGCTGGTCCCTGGACTGTCAGAAATGCAGATGTTTGGGCCCCACCCAGCCCCACCCAGCCCCACCGACTCAGAACCTGGGAGGAAGCCCTAGCAACCTGTTTCGCAAGTGGCTCTGATACAAGATACCAATCGAGAACCGCTGCTATAGGTCAGACCAGTAGGTTCAGACCCACCTGAGAACAGCCTTGGGGTCAGAGTTGGTAGGCATCTGGCTGTATCTGCACAGTGGCCCTGACACTTTCAGACCGGCTGTGTGGTTAAAACAGTTGGGGAGAGAGGGCATACACCCAGGCAGGCAGAGAACTAACTAACTATACATGGTAGCAAGGCAGGAGCCCACCAGGGCGAGATGGACTTAGGGGCTTTGGGTCCAGATGCATCCATTCGAACAAACCAAGATTTAGTTGCTGCCTGCTACGTAGCAGGCACTATAATCGAGTTTGGACTAAGATAATTTAATGAGTGGATTGTTTAAGGGTTTGATGATTACAAAGGAACATGTAAGCTTTGAACCATTTCCTCGTTGGGAACTACTTCAGCTCTTTTGGGATAAATGCTGTGATGTAAGAATTTTTCCCTTTTATGGGGCAGCTGCATCCTTTTACTCACTCAGCACAGGTGGCCAAACCCTGGGCTTCACACCTGGAGTCAGTCCTGGGTTCTGTTTAATCAGCAAAGCAAACAAACAATCCAGTTAAAAAATGGGTGGAGGAGCCGAATAGACGTTTCTCCAGAGAGACATACAGATGCCCAATAGACATGGAAAAATGCTCAGTGTCACTAATCATCAGGGCAAAGCAAATCAAAGTCGTAATTAAATCATTTCACACCTGTCAGAATGGCGATCATCAATAAATCAACAAACAACAAGGGCTGGCCAGGGTGTGGAGCAAAGGGAGCCCTCGTGCACTGATGGTGGGAATGCAGACTGGAGCAGCTACTGTGGAAAACAGTATGGGAGTTGCTCAACAAATTAACTATAGAACTACCATATGAACCAGCAGTTGCCCTTCTGCGTTTATATCGGAAGGAAATGCAATCATTATCTTGAAGATCTATCTGTATTCCCACGTTCACTACAGTATCCTTCACAAAAGCCAAGATATGGAAATAACCTAAGTATCCACTGATGGATGAGTGGATAAAGAAGGTGTGGTACATTCCTGTGATGGAATATTGGCCATAAAAAGAAGGAAATCTTGCCATTTGCGACAGCATGGATGAACCTGGAGGAGAGTATGCTAAGTGAAATAAGTAAGTCAGAGAAAGACTTATATGTGGGTGTAGAAAAAGCCAAATGCATAGAAGCAGACAGTGAGAGTTCTGAGGATCTAATGTACAGCATGGTGGCTATAATTAATACTACATTGTATACTTGCTAAGAGAGTAGAACTTAAACGTTCTCACTGCCAAAAAAAAAAAAAAAAAGAAAAGGTAAGTATATGGGGGTTGGGGGATATTAACTAACCCTACTGTGGTAATCATTTTGTGTTGTATTTGTGTATAAAATCAACATGTTGTATACCTTAAGTTCACACAATACTGTATGCCAATTATCTCAATAAAGCTGAAAAAAAAAAAACCCCAAAAAACCTTTTGAATTTGTCTTGAGGAGGGCACCTGAACTCCAGTCTCTGGGCAGCAGCCTCTCCCCGTTCGTCCACCCGCTGCTTCCCGAGGCGTCTGAGTTTGGCACGGTGGTTTCAGGTGCCGCGTGCAGTGACTGCCAAGACCGTTCTCTGCATGGGGCTGAACACCCGGAGCTGTGGCTGCTGCACAGGAAGCAGACCTGTTTCATCTTTGGCCTTGTCATCCATCCACTTGGTTTATAGCATTTCTCTTGTGATTTGTGGCAGGGAAGAAACGACAGCTTCAGCTATGATGCCGAGGCCCTTTTCAACCTAGGGTTCCAGGATTCTCAACGATACAGATAATTCCGCCTATTTGTTACTTTGTGACTTACAGATGTCTCACATCCTGATGGGCAGCCCTGGCCTCACCTGGGAGCTGGAGAAGCCCTGGGAGGGGATAAGTGTGCGCCATCTTCCTCACGTATATGGGACCTTGTGTGCAAATTTACACGAGCAGTGAATTGAGTGGCAGAGTGGGGATTTGAACACTGGGTTTGATCTTCTGGATCTGTTCTTTGGATATCATGCAATAGTAAACAAAATGAAAGCTCAGGAAAATTTTTTAATGATTTTCGAACCTATTAATTTTAAGCACTTACCAAGGAAATGCAGCCTGGGCCCATCGCATTTGTTTGCTTGAACTTTCTTCTGCTTGGAGCTGGTTGTGGTGCAAGGAGGGGCAGGACCCATGCGGTCCTTCTGTGTTTGGCGACCTCCCTCCGGCCTGTGTGGCCCTGTCCCTCTTGTCTCTTATCTGCAGCCGTAGAATATCCTTCAGCAGCTACGGTTTGACATTACCTACTGCCCCCTGATTTGTATGAAAGCTGCACGATTTTCAGTGGAATGAAAAGCTGCTGCACTTCCTTTGGCCTGGCCCCACCATCAGGCCTCCCGGCCGCCCCATCAGGCTTCCCGGCCGATTCCTACCACCATGCCCCTTCGCAGAACCGGCATTTCTGAGGCCTCGCCAGGCTGGTCTGATGTCGTGCCTCTCTCCTCTTGTTCTGGCACCTCACACGTTTGCGCTTTCTCTGTTCGACGCTCTGTACGCCCCTTGGGGTGGTCTCCACATCTGGTCCCTGTGGGAGCCCTTCTCAGCCTGCTCACTGTTCCAAATGGAATAATTACTTGGGTGAATGGTGATGCTTTGACATGGAAAAATGAATTTACTTGTTATAAGCATTGGGCTAAAGTTGGGAAATGATCTTAGGTACTTTCAGAAAATTGTGTTCTAGAATTGAAGGTATTCTAGAATAGAGCGCCTAAGCATCGAATTCACCATCTTTGCGCCCCGCTGTCCCTGGTCTAGCAGTTTCTTAGTAAATGCTTATGTTTCGAACTTAGCCGAGTTTAATATTCCCACCCAGACCTAGAAGGCCAGTCACCTAGCAAACCACACTTAGGACGTGAGTTTTGTTTTAGGGCAGTGAGACATCATACTTCCAAGTCATTATTGGTATTTCATCAGATGGACCTCAACTACAGGGCTGTTGTTGGAGCGCTGATGGCAGCATTGCACATTTCAGCTGGAGGAAAAGATTTTTTTTTCTTTTGACAGGAGAAGGAAGAGGGGGAGGGGATGGGAAGGAGAAGGGAGGAAGAGACACTCCAGGAATCTGCGCTCCTGTAGGCTGATCCCCGAACCAGAATTACAGCTGCTTTTCCTGTCTTGGCAGGTGTCTCAGGAAGACACACTAATAGAAATCCTGAAATAATGTCTTCTTAAAGAACATGAACTGAAATGGGATATCAGCACTTATGAAGTTCTTTGATTTTATATATTTATTGGACATTTTTTGATCAAAAGAAAACATGCATCCTAAATTATGCTGAAGAAGGTAGATCACTTTAAAAAGCAAACAGAATATGGTATTTCTAAAAAATAAAACACATTTTTGTTTGTTCAGAGACTTGAACTTTCTGAGCAGGGTCTCAAGTCCTATTTTAGGTTATAAATGAATGACTTCCTTTCTGGGCGCCGTGTCAACCCATTACTGTGTGTGAGGTCAGCACGCGGACAGAAGACGTGTCCACAGGGGCTCTTTGCTGAGCAGCTTGCTCTGCGCCTCGGGGCATTGTTGTGTTTGCACCTCCTAACAACGCTGTGATGAAGCAAGTTTCGCTATCACTCACATTTTTACCAAACAGAGAATTGAGGCTAACGGGGCATAGATAACATACCCAGGTGGGCCTGGCCTGCCCTGTGGGAGGTGGAGCTGGGACTTGAATGGTTCTGATGCCAGGCCCTTGTCTGATTTACTTGTCCATCCCTTTCCTGTTTGTGACTGTGTACTGCGTGAGAGGTGCCCTGGGGTGTGTGTGCTGCTGTGTGCTGCTGTGTGCACCCGCTGGTTGTATGTTTAATGTGTGCATGTGCTAGTGTGTTATGGTGTGTACATGTTTGTGTGTTGGCGTGTGTACTGATGTGTGTGCATGTGCACCCGATTTCAGAAGCTGTTAATAGCGGGTATTTTGTCAGGGTGGCGGTTCTCCAGTTTTGGATCCATCCTTGGCCCTCAGGCCTGTGTGTGTCCATCTCCCTGAACCTGATTCTTCCTCTCCAAGACCTCAGCTCCTCCGGACTGAACATCGGAAGCAGTTAACTGCAATTATTGGAATGTTCACGTGTGTCTCTTCGCGGAAAAGCAAAACCAAAAGCTTGAACAGTTTGCCTGCCTGAGTGAATAATTAACCACCACATAGCCAGTCAGCAAAATTCTTGGAGAAGCTCGGAAATTAGAATCAACATGAAACATGTTTATTTCCAAATTCAAACAAACTGGAACCGTTTTGAGAGTTGCAGCATTTTCTTACTAAACTTTGACATAACTGGTGCTTTCTGCCCTTTTTGATTAAAAACCAGAGTTGAGGTCACTACCAGTCAAAAGTAGTAAAACTTCTAAATTCAGTTTTATGATACGAGACTTATCACAACAAAAGGTAAAACATAATAGGTCGCTTTTTTCTCCATATGTTCACATTACTTTTTTCCTTCCTTTCACATTATGCTCATCACTTCCAGTTATCTATTCACATTGAAGAGATTTTAGTCTTGTTTTGGAGAAACTGTAGTTAGGGTTATTTTTTTTTTTCATGGTTCAGTTAATCTCTAAGTCTGGTGCCCAAGTTTACTAAATAGTCTTTTCTTAAAGTACAAAGATGCTGGACACCCAGTGCTCCCTTCCCGTATATTGTGGCCTGCCCAAGAGGACCGCCATACACAGGCTTTTGGGAATTGAGAACTTCTATGGTTTTTTTTTAAGTTCAGTATACATTTGGTGTAGGGAAAAATGAGTATCTTATTTGAGTGCCTATTTACTGCCTTCTTATGAAGTATTTAATGATGAAACATACTTACAAGCTAATTTTATAATTATATGGTTATAGTTGAAGTATCATTATAGTTTAAAAGCAAGAAATACTCCCATAAAATTGATAGTAGGAAAGAGCTATAAAAACTAATAAAACACAAAATGTTTGTTGTCATAAGCATATACACTGGAAAATACATTCAGCTCAAAGTCCAGGCTGACCAGAATTCCTTTGTGAGTAACTGTTTTAGCCACGCGTGACCCTGGCAATACGGAACACTGATATGATGGGACTATAACAGACTAAAATGTTTTTGTACAACCAAGGAAACCATGACCAAAACAAAAAGACAGCCTACTGATGGGAGAAAATATTTGCCAATGATACATGTAATAAGGGGAGAGTATCCAAAATTTATCAAGAACTCATACCACTCAACACCAAAAAACACACAGTCCAATTAAAAAAATGGGCAAAGGACCTGAATAGACACTTCTTCAAAGAGGACGCGCAAATGGCCAATAGGTAAACAAAAAGATGCTCAATGTCACTAATCATCAGAGAAATGCAAATTAAAACCACAATGGAGTGTTACCTCACACCTGACAGAAAGTCTGCCAATAAATCAACAAAGAACAAGTGTTTGGTGTACAGAAGAAGGAACCCTTGTGCACTGTTGGTGAGAAAGCAGACTAGTGCACTCACCATGGAAAACAGTATGAAGGTTCCTCAAAACAGTGAAAATGGAACTGCCTCATGACCCAGTGATTCCCTTCTGGGTATACTTTACCTGCCCTTGTATATCTGAAGAAACCCAAAGCATTAATTCAAAAAAATATATGCACCCCTATGTTCATTGCAGCATTACTTACAATAGTCAAAGTAAGGAATAACTCAAGTACCCATCAACCGACAATTGGATAAGAAGAAGAGGTACATATATACAATGGAATATTATTCAGTCATAAAAAAGAATGAAATCTTATTACCATTTGTGACATCATAGATGAACCTAGAAGATATTATGAGAAGTGAAATAAGTCAGAGAAAGGCAAATAACGTGTGATTTCGCTTATATATGGAATCTAAACAGCAAAATAAATGAACAAACAAAATATAAACTGACTCATAGATACAGAGGTCAGACTGATGGTTGCCAGAGGGGAGGTAGTCTGGGGGACGTGGTGAAAAAGGTGAAGGAATTAAAAAGTCCGAATTGGTAGTCACAGAATAGTCACGGGATGTGAGGTACAGCAGAGGGAATGTAGTCAGGACGGTTGTAATAACTATGCGCAGGGCCAGATGGGTACTCGAAATTTTGTGGGGACCACTTTGTAAAGTATGTGGTTGTCCGATCACTGTAGTATACACCTGAAACTCACGTAAAATACTACTGCATGTAAACTCTAATTGAAAAATAAAATTAAAAGAAAAAATAGCTGATACATAATTTTGACTCTACATGCTTTTACCGGATCGACACTGACATAGTGCGAGTCAGTATATTTAATGGGCGTAGTTAAGGTGATTTATTGAAAGCAGTAGTACCTGCACTGACGGGGTGGTGGAGGGCCCCACGCTGCAAACGCGTGGGCAGATTATTATTTTCAGTGATGTCCGTGGTGAAAGCACAGCGATCTGTCAGTGAGGAGATGGCTCTGCTGAGACTGAAGTTGCCATTCGCATCCAGCGTCAGCGGCTGCAGAGCCTGGCTGCTCTGTGGAGCCCGTGTGGACCGGCGGGGAGCCCTCCTCCTGCAGTGGCTGTGGCTCAGGGTCCACGCCAGGTCTCAGAGTAGGGGGCGTGTGAGTGTCCGAGGCTTCCCATTCGGTATGTGCCCTGATCTTTGTTGTCCCTAAAGTCTTGGAGGATCCCCAGCCTCCTTGTGTTGTGGGGTCAGGGCCTAGGCACTGGCTGCCCCAGGGAAGACCTTTCTGTCTTCTCCAGGAACCTGGTGAATGTCTGGACCCGGGGACAGCAGACGGTTGCACCTGCTGGCTGTTCTTTCCCCACTCAGCTCAGATGTGCCACATGTTTCATGTCCTTTCCATGTCTAAATTCTCCGGTGGCTTGTCAGTTTCAGGATTCCTCAGAAAGTCTCTTTTGTGCAGTTTTGGGTTATTTTGCCCATAGAGACTGAGGTGGTCCTGAACGCAGCTGTCAGACAGAGGTGTGTCTGTCCTGAATGCCCTCTGGACTGGTACGTGAAGGAAAGTGCTTCTGGGCAGAAGCGTGGCCTCCGTGAGTGTGCACGCCTGCAGGCTCTGTGCCCAGGGAAGACCCTGGGGTGCTTCTCCTGACGGGCGCAGACGCAGTGGCGCTTTGTACTTAGGGACACTGTTAGATGGTGTGCTCTGGGTGCTGGTAATTATCTGAAGAGTTTTGTTCCCCAAATCATGAGCTGTTCCGTGGTTATTCCATGAGTTACTCCAGTGCTAGAACTAGTATCCTGTAACTAGGCGATAGTCTTGTTAGTTGCAAAAAACCCAAACAAACAGAACCTGTAATGATAATTTAAAAATTATTATTTTGTAGTCATGGCTATAAATACATATAATTTATGGCCACGGCTATGGAATCAGCTGCATTGTAGCTTGAACCCATAAGGCCTGTGACATGGACCGCTTGCTGACGGTATTTTCAGTGTTGGGCAGGAGTTGCACCTCCCAGAGCTGGTTTGAAGTGGGAGCAGCAGCTGTGCATTTGGGAAATGTGGGCAGGTTAGCTACTCCAGCTGCCGTGCTACTAGACGAGGGAGCTGGAAGAGGCCACGTCAGAGGCAGGGAGTTGGGTGTTCGTCTCAGCAAATGGACCCTCCAACTCTGCGAACCCATGTGTCAGCCAGGAGCTCAGCCCAGAGGCTTTCCTTTCCTCACCTGTGCCAGAGAAAATTTATTTCTCAGAGGTCCTTATAATTTATATAAGTGAACCATTTGAATACTCAGAATATAGATGAGAAAATGTTACCAATTTTTAAAAAATGCATAAAAATCTCACTATTTGACAAATTTAATTTATACATTGGGATTAATTGAAGGCGTTTGTTTTACTGATGAATTTTTAAGCATTTTATGAACAAAGTAAACGTCAACAGCATTTTAAAATAGAGTATTTTGGATTTTTGAGAAACATTTAGATCACCGCTGAGACGTGGTGCTGGGACTGAGTGATGCCGGTGAGTGTGACGGTGAGCTCCTTGTACTCCTGAAGTGAGGGCCCATGTTCTGACATTATAATAAGGGCTGTGCTTGCAAACACAGCGAATTTCTTCAAAAGTGGGATTAGTACCACTGCACACCTATTAGAAACACTGAAGTCCAGAACACGGACAACACCAAGTGCTGACGGGGATGTGGAGGGACAGGAGCCCTTGTTCAAAATGGTACAGCGACTTTGGAAAACGGTTTGTTGACTTCTTACAAAACTACACATACTCTTACCATATGATCTGGCAGTGTGTTTTTTCAGTATTGATCCAAAGGAGTTGAAAGCTTGTGTTTACACAAAAGCTTGCACATGGACGCTTATAGCAGCTTTATGCATAATTGCCAAGGCTTGGAAGCAACTAAGGTGTCCTTCAGTAGGTGATGAGGTCCATCCAGGCGGTGGAATAGTATTCAGTACTAAAAAGAAATGAGTTTTCAAGTTATAAAAAGACATGGTGGAAACATAAAAACACATACTACTGAGTGAAAGGAGCCAACCAGAAAAGGCTGCGTTCTGCAGGATTCCAACTCTGTGACATTCTGGAAAAGACTAAGCTATGGAGACAGTAAAGAATGAGTGGTTGCCAGCGGTTGAGGGGAGGGAGGTTTGAACGGGTGGAGTCCAGGGTGTTAGGGCAATGAAGCTACTCTGGATGAGACTATAATGGTGGATATGAAACGGGAAAAGTCAGTGTTTGTGCTGCCTGGCACCACCAGAACCAGTAAGTAGAGACGAGGATTGAATCTTTATTGCTGCTTTATTCAGATGCTGGCAATCTGGGATGGCGGGTTATGTACCCTAAAAGACCATCTTACATCTCACCTCAAGCTGACCCTTTTTATAAGGAGGAGAAAAGTATAGGTAAGAGGTTTAGAATTCAGGAAAAGATAGGTAAGGGGTTTGGAATTCAGGTAAAGTGTTAATCAGATAAAAGCTGCAGTAGGGCAATTTTCCTAGCATCCTTTCATCTGTTCACTGATGATTCTTCATCTGTGTCCTGGGCGGTAGAAGCCTCTCCCTGGAGCACAATGGATCAAGTGCCATCTTGATTGCTGCAGTCCTCCAGGGGCACAAAGGTCAAATTGCTTGTGGTCTCCTGGAGTCAGGGTGGGTCCTACCTTCAGTTCCTGAAACAGTAGCTTTTCACATGCATTCATTACTAAGCTTATTCACTATACCTTAAAACTAAAAATTTTCCAACTCTTGAGTTCCCCCACCAGATACATGTCATTAGACATTTGTCCAGACCTGTAGAATGCACAACACTCTGAGTGACCCTATTGTAAACTATGGACTTTGGGTGATGATGGTGTGCCGGCGTAGGTTCATCACTGGTAACAAATGTACCTCCTGGTAAGAGATAATGGCGGTGGGGAGGCCGTCCATGGGTGGGGGCAGGGGCCGTATGGAAAAACCCCGTAGGCTCCCCTCAATGTTGCTATGGGTCTAAAACTGCTCTAAGAAAAATAAAGTCTTTATAAAAGTGGGATCAGCGCAGGAAGGATGAACTGGCAAGCCTACTGGGGAAGAGAGGGCTTTCTGGAAAGGGTGTTTCCTTTAGGTGACCTGTGAGATGCTATGTGTTTATGCAGAGGGAGGGAGAGTGCTTGAAACACCACAGCGAAGTGTGAAAGAGCTTGGTCCCCCGGGTTGACCGCTAAGTGGCACTAGATCAGTGCACAGGCTGTTGGGGGTGGGCTGTGGAGGGAGTTGTGGCGGGCAGTGGGGGCAGTCTGTTTAGACAGTGGGTGGGTGATAGAGAACATTGTCCTGCAAACCTAATGGTTTAGATTGTGTTTTGATGGTGTTCAGGAGTCAACTGAAGGATTTCCATCACAGAAGGGACAGATTTGCACTTGAGTTGTAGAATGTGCTAGGGCTGCATGTGATCTCATTCTGTTCACAACACCCTCTGAGGTAGGCTCGATTATTGTCCCCATTTTACATTTGAGAACCCCGAGGTGAGTTTACAGCATGTCTTCAAGGTCACACAGCTGGTTAGAACTCGAGCTAATAGATCAGGTTATGGCCCCAGAGCCCGTGCCCTGATCAACCTGTTTGGGCGTGAAGCTGCCAGGCATGGGGGCGTGGACAAATAGTGAGGAGGGTTCTTATACACTTCATAGAACAGAGAAAAGAGAAGTAGTGAGAGTGGATGAATCAAAACATTTACAAGGCATTAGGAAGGCAAACAGGCCACATTTGACGGCAACATAGAGAGAGAGAGGGAGGGAGAGAGAGAGGGAGGGAGCAGAGAACCAGAAGCCTAGGATGAAATGCAGGTTTTTGGTTTGGACAAGAGGGAACCAGAGGGGGCGGGTGGAGGGGGTGACAGGTCTGCTTTTCTGTGGGCGTGTTGAGTTTGCGGAGCCAGGGCTGTTTCAGCAGAGGTGGCTTGTTGGCCGTTAGTGTGTGACAAGAGTCGCCCAGGAGAGAAAGGCAGTTAGAAGGAGCTGGTTGCACAAGGCACAGTCGTACACGTGACACTGGCCCCAGAGGACACGTCTGCACAGGATGAGAGAGCCCAGGCCGCCGCAGTGGTAAAATATGCGTTTGGGGTGGGCCTGGTGGCCTCCAAAGGAGCTGGAGAAAAAGCCGTCAGTGAAATGGGGGACAGGTTAAGGTTGAAATATTGATTCAGCCACTAAGGTGTCATTGGTGGCCTTGACGAGGTTGTATGTTACACTGTTTACTCACGGAGTGAATGCCTCTGCTCACCACTGGTCAGTCAGGTCTGCCAAAGTCTAGGGAGCTCTTTCGCTGTCATCCAAAATGAGTCAAATGCTTGCTTCTCCGCTGAGATAAGCAGATTAACATCTGTGAATCTGATATTACACCCGCCCTCCTCCCCCTCCCCCCCCCACCCTTGTTTGGCTTTATTTAAGTGAGGTTCTTAAAACCTAGCTTTCACATAGATAAATGAATGGATATTTAAATATTCTTCATGGGAAGAGATTTTCATCTTAGATTTTTAAAAATGTTAATTAAAATGTCCCCTGTAGACATACATCTTTGTAGATTTTGCTTCTGCCTATAGAGAATCATAAGTATGTATTCTCTTCTGCAACTTTTGGATCTTTCCTAATGGAGTGATAAGTAATAATCTTACTTCTGAATCACCGTTGAGTCTTACAACAGCACAGGTTGACTAGACCTTCATTTCAGTGTGGTAACGATCAGTCAGTATTGCTAATAAATCAGTCCTAGAGTTTGGGGAGCCCAGTCATATTCCTCACTTTAAAATGATGATCTGGTGCAATGATGTCTCAGGTATTTTTAAAATGCTTTTATTTGAATGGATCAAAAATAAGTGATTTTTATCTATTTTTTTTTTTCTGCTCCCACATAGCTGAAGGACATGGATTTATTAAGGCAAGGATTTTTTTTTTTTTTTTTTTTGCAAAGGGAATCTCGGATGTGTATAGCTTGAAAAAACTCTCTGGATAATTCTCTTAAGTTCCTTGGAGGGGAGTCTCTTGCTGTTTAGAATCACTCACAATAATGGCTAGGTTTAGCCCATTCTGGATTCTCTGCAAGCTTCTGGAACCTGTGGTTTTATGTCTTTCATTGATGTTGTAAATTCTTGGTTGTTGTCTCTTCAAAATTTATCTTCCCATGTCCCCTCTCTGTTCCTTCCCTTAGACTGTTGGGTGTTGTTCTGCAGCCCTTGGATGCCGTGTTCTGGTTCCCACATCCACTCTTTTTTCTCTATATGTATGTTTTGGTAATTATTGATTGATTTTTCAAGTTCATCATTTTTCCCCCTTACTTGGGTTGAGTCTGCTGATGAGCCTGTTGAAGGCATTCTTCATCTGTTTTCATGTTTTTATTTTCTTGCGTTTACATCCGACTTTTTCTTACAGTTTCTTCTTCTGGCAAAATTCCTTATCCCTTCATGCATGTTGTCCACATTTTCCATTACAACCTTTATGTATTAATCGTAACGTTGGAGACTTTCTGGTTGATGGTTCTTACCACTGAGTCATCTGACATCTGCTTCTGTGGATTGCTTTGTTTGTTGATAGTGGACGTTTACTGCTTCGTTTGTGTCTTGTGCGCGTCGTGACTGAATGCCTGACACCAACACAGGGTTGTCGGGACCAAGATGCAGAGTGTTTGTGCTGGACGTTGGCTCCACTCTTACACTCAGTTACTGGTGTGGGAAGCTGAGAGTCCCTCTGGCCAGGGTATGATGGGATTTGGGGTTTGATGTCATCACAGTCACCTTCAGTTCCTCCAGCTCCACCTTATCCCTGGGCTGGGCTTGCTGGAGGTTTTGCTCAGAATTCCTGATCCAGTCCTCTGGTCAGAGCCTGGGGTGTCTCTCCATGTACCCCACACCCCCCAGACTCAGTCCCCAGTAGATGCTGTTGTTTGCTATTTGGTGCTTCCTACTACTGGTCATAGGGGAAGAAAGGGGTGTTCTGCGTGTCCTGGCCCACCCTCAGCCCCGGGGTCTAGGGTGAAGTGGGCATTTTCGGTGATTTAGCCCACTTCCTCATGGCAGCCAGTTCCCACCTGGTATCATTGGCAGGAGAGATTTCCTGCCCCCACCCCCCGCTCCCCCCCCCCAGGGGTGGAAGTGTTTTTTTTTCTCTTCCTCTGGGAGGCAGTGGGTCTTGATAGTGCCCTGGGGCCCTGCAGAGGCAACTGAACTCTCCAGAAGGTTCTGTGGGGGAGGGTCCTGCCTCCCTTTATGCTCTTCAGCAGGAGTGCTTCGGATGGGGATGTCCTTCCCTATCCGAAGCACCCAGGAGAGGGGTGTGAAGGGTCTGAGGACTTCCGTGCATTTAGGCTGCCCACTCTTGGCCTTCAGCAGTCTGTCACTCAGTGTAGGTGAGATCCCCATTTTCATATCCTTAGAGTCACAGTAAAATGCAGCTGCCTAGGCAACCCTACGGCATCTCTGTGCCTGCGCCTGAGTATTCTGAAGAAGAGAGGGAAGCAATCATGGCCTGACCCCATGGTGAGCCACTTCACAGGCAGGGATTCCCATTTGTAGAACATCCATTCTGTGGCAGACATGGAGCTATACCCTTAATGTCCAGCATGGGCCAATTTGACAGTGACTCTGAGGAGCACCTGCATTAGAGGGGAGAGGCAGCACAGTTGTTTCTGTGCCTCAGGCCTGATTCCAGGCCAGTCGCTGGTCCAGTGTGTCGTCTGCCATGCTGCTTTGTTCTGCCCGGTGAGCTCCCCAACGGGGCAATCAGGGGAGTCTGCCTGTGCTTGCCAACGGTGAGAGGGTGGAGAGCTGGTCATACTCAGGAGAAGCACAGATTTATGAGATTTTCCCCTAAGACTATACATTTAAAAATTCATACTGGAAAAGAAAAAAATCTTTTGTAAGGGAAGCAAATTAATTTGCAACTGACTCAAGACACTCATGCTTGAATAGTTGGTTTGTTTAGGAGATTGGTCCCAAGAGTTGTTGTGCTGAAGTAGGAGAATGCCCTATGCTATTTGTCAGCAGTCTTCAGGAGTGCATGGACAGAGAAAGATGCGCTAAATGTGGAAGAATTCCACATGAGCTTCTTTCCCTGTACCCTGAACCTCTCATGTGGTCAGAGAACATGATTAAGCTGAATCAGCGCAGCCTACCTGCAGACACAAACTAATTACTTTAGAAACAAAGTACCATATTTTGCTGTGTATAATGTGCACTTCTATGCCCAGATTTTTGAGGGAAAAATAAGAATGTGCATTATACCTGGGAAGTGCTAATTCTGTACCTATATAAATGTTTTTAATTCTTTTATTTATGTTTATGCATTAAAAGTGTAAATCTAGAAAGCAATAACAATATCTGTATTTTCAAAAGTAAATGCTAAAATTCCATTATAATACAAAAACAGGTGTCTAAATATAAATAATTGAATAAAAAAATTTAAAAAAAAAAGATTTTTTTCCCTGAAAGTTTGGGCCAAAAATGTGGGTGCGCGTAACACATGACAAAATACGGTAGCTGGTGGTGCTTGGTTCCCAGGGGGCATCTCCTGCCAGAGCCCTTGTGGGTGCTGTGCTGGGAGTCCGGGGTGGGGGAGTCTCAGTTCTTGTTGTTCTCAGGGTGCGGCAACCCGGTGTGTAAGATGTGGATTTTCAACACTGATGCCCAGGAGCTCTTCAAAGTGGGCTACGTGCTGTGCATGCATGTTTCTTTCACTGGTAAAATCTTTTGGTGACATTGTTCCAGATGAGTCAAAAGTGCTCGTGAAGAAAGGACTAAGGGAACCCTGCTCTTGGCTTGACCTCATCTAGCATCCCACGTAAACCGACGTTTTATAAACATTTATGAATTTGATGGGGGGGAGTCCTACAGAACTTAAGTTGGTAATGCAGAGTGTTCTTCCCTCTCCCCTGTAATTTTAGGTGGCTGGATGACTTTGATGCCCCCCCCCCCCCCCCCCCGTGAAAGTTCCTTGAATTAAATGTGTTTGAGGAGAAACACGGCTAGCACAGTCACCTGTTTCTCCATGGTATACAACTTGCCCCTACAACAAGATCTGCAAGGTTTCAGCTTTTGCAGAAGTAGCCACGGTGGTGCTTGGTGATTAGGTTGAAGGCATAAACCCCTTGATAACTTTTTAGAACCATGCAAATGAGTTCTCTTGAAAGAAAGAAGCAAATGGTGCACACGAGATTCCTATTTTTGTCACTTGAATATTGGCAGGAGCAGAGGCATTAGGGAGCCCACCTGGGAGCTGCTCAAATCCTACGCTATTTCACAGTAAAACTGCTATTTATATTTCACTGCGAAGCACGAGGTACAGTAGAAATTGTCTCCTCAGTCGTTCCTCTGTGTGAGAGCCTGGCACAGCACTGCCTGCCTGTTCTGCAGAGCGTGACAGCTGGTTGTCTGTGGGCCAGGCACGCACCTCAGGCCTCGGTTCTGCCATCCCTGTCACTCTCCTCTTTCTGCTGGGAAACCGAGCCATGGGAGGTCACACACATTAGGGCTGGATTCAAAGCCAGGTCTGTCTCTGTCCAGAGATTGAGCTTGTCTCACAGCACCTGTCCTGTCACGTCGCTGAGGTGACTTTCCCTGCGATCATGTGTTGAGCTACTCTGAGGAATGGAAGAGCTTCTGAGCATCACGTCTTCCCGTGTTCACTCTCTCGAGCTGTGATGCCCACTGTGGTAGCCTGTAGCCATGGCTATTTTAAATTTAATTAAAATTAAAATTTAATTACATGAATGGAATACCGTTGCCCTTGAACAACATGGGTTTAAGCTGCATGGATCCACTTACATATGGATTTTTTAGTTAATACTATAAATGTATGTTTTTTTCCTTATGATTTTCTTAATAACACTTTCTTTTCTCTCACTTACTTTGTTGTGAGAATACAGCATATAACACATATGCAAAATATGTGGTCAACAGTAGGCTATTAGAAGTCAAGTTTTTGAGGAGTAAGTTATACACGGATTACCAATTCTGCAGGGCATCAGTACCCCAATCCTCCCGTTATTCAAGAGTCAACTATACTTTGAAAAATAAGTTTACTAATTAAAAGTCTGGCCCTTCAGTCACACTAGACATCTTCAGGTGCTTGGCAGCCCCATGTGACCGCTGGCTTCTGTTTGGAGAGGGCAGAGGTGGGACCCGTCGATCATGGGAAGTTCTGCTCGATGGGGCCACCCCTGAGCAAGGGCTCCCAGGCAGCGGAGCCGGGTGGGTGCCCTTCGCTCTTTGTTGGCCGTGACAGGGTCTGAGTGTTGCAATGTTCGTAGCCTTGCACCTGGTATCGCAAGGCAGGCGCAGTGCCGGTTGGGATGGCTTCCTGCTGCCACCAAGTGCTTTCTTAGTGTTGGGGCTGCGTGTTGATTTCAGGGCGATGTGCGGGCTGGGTGGGGGACTCAGGCAGTTCCTGTGCTTCCCTGGCTGGGCCAGGCTCTAGGAGTCCCCAGTTCAGGCCTTGGCCCAACCATCAGGCCTTGCGCTGAAAGAAAGAGCAGGTCCCCTGTAGTGATCTCAAATTGTGAACACAAGTGGGACTCAGCTTTGATACCTGGCCAAGCGTGGGACTTAAATAGTTGTCTGTACTATTTGTACGGCAAAAAGAATGTGTGGCCACTAATTTTTTTTGTTTTTGAATCAGAATCTTTATAACAAGTATTTCTTCCAATGACAAGGGAAGAAAATAACCTCACACAAACTCCACCTCTGAAAAGTTCATCACTCGTCTCTGCCCATACTGATTGTGAGAGATTTGAAGAAAGCCTCATAGGGAAATAAGGCGTATGTTTTTCTATAAACATATCAGTGCATCTATACAAATATGATGTTATCCAAATTATAAAATGAAACCTCTCCCAACTCACAGTCCAGAAAAATGCCAATCTCACAACTTGCTCTCAGGGCACGTGTCACACACACGGGTGCACTGGTGACATCGCCAGCATCATGGTTAGGTAATGTGATATAAGGACATTTCTGGGGAACGATTCTTTACACACACCTAAGGACCCTCCACCCGTGCCTCCTCAACCCCTCGGAAGTCAGGACAGGTGGACAGGAAGTAAATGCCTGAGATTATGAAGACAGTTGGGTGTCATTGTCCTAAATAGCACCCTTTTCCTGTGTTTTGAGATAATAAGATTTGGGTGGGCAGTTTCAGGATCTCCTGTTAAATCTACCCGAAACATGCTGATCGTTTTTTTGAGGGCCAAAGTCATATGAGAGGAGAATACAGTATTTCCTTTAATTCCTATGAAAAGATCCCTTCCCTGTGTTTTTCAGGTGTTCATACCTGTTATGAACACATTTTGGTACCTGTCAGTAAATCCTGGCCTGTCTGAAAGTCAGTCTCTGCTGTTTTACGTAACAGATTTTTTAATGTGGATACATGGTTTGTAGTTTGTCTTTTATTTTTTTCTTCTTCATCCTTCTCTTCTGTAAGAAGCCTGGAGCGATGTACAGTTTGCTTTGTTCTCAAGGAGCACTCCTGGTCTCCATGTTCCTAGTGTAATCTGTCTTCCAGTTTTCCATCTTTCTCCTCATTTGGAAAGTTTTCACCTTGGCTGGGTGGCTCAGTTGGTTGAGGTGTCATCCCATATGCCAAAAGATTCCGAGCTCGATCCCAGTCAGGATGCGTGCAGGGGGCAACTGATCGGTGTTTCTGTCTCACATCACTGTCTCTCTCTCACTTCCTCTCACTCCAAAATCAGTGAACATATCCTTGGGTGAGGATTAAAAGAAAAAGTTTTAAAAACTTGGTTTTCATACCCTGTTTCAGCATCTTCAACCTTCTCCCTCGGGAGCTCACTGCGGCCTGGGTGCTTCCTGCTGTGACGGCTGCCACTTGCTCGGTGGACATCGGGAGACCCTGCACTGGGGACAGGAGAGCCTCCGGCCCTTCTCTCAGAACAGGGTCAGAACACACAAGGGTTTTTCTCTTCCTGCCGTGTCCTGTGGCTTCTCAGGAAGGAAGACCACTTAATAGTATCAGTCATGTGACATAATCGGGTGTTCCTCCTGAAGTTCCCGTTAGGGCTGTTGTGGTGGCGGACAAGGCAGGGGGAGGACAAGACAGGGACCGACCCAGTGTGGGTGGATGCAGGAGCGACAGAAGTTGTGTCTACAGTCAAGGGTCAGCAGGGTTCAGGGGCAGCTGGCCTCTGCTTGGAGCTCGGCCCTGGAGGCTGCAGAGCGCTTTGTGCAGTGTGGGGTTCTGTCTGAGGAAACTTCAGTCTGTATGACCTTCCAGGAGCTAGGACAAGTAAGAAGCCAATGTCTCTTCAGCCCTCGCTCTCCTCTGTGGAAGGCAGCCACCCGCTGATATCCAGTCTTGCTGTCACCCTCTCCCTCCATATTTCCCCCAGCTGAAGGTCAGCATGGAGTCCTTGTGGTTACACATGAAGCACGATATCCAAGTCATGGGTGGTCTCTGTGGCCTGCGAGGTGCTCACCTGCGGAAGCTCTCTGCTCAGGTCTCCTTGGCTCTGTGCTGAGGGGTTGCTGCGCTGTGTCGTCAGGACCTGGTGGCCCTGTCAGCCCCTCCTGCTGGGACCGTGGGCGCCTCCCTTGCTTGCTGAGTAGATGGTCTTCTCTGTCTGGGTCAGAGGACACAGCACAGCCCGAGGTCTCTGTTCATAGTTATCGTGTGGCTGCTAAGCTGAATTCCCATGTATGTGCATTGTGAAATGCAAGATCCTGGGACTGCTGCTGAAGTGGCTTTCCTGGTCCTCAGTAACTGTCAGAGTGCCAGAGGTTAATGACTGGGAATGCAATTGCTGGTTTTTGATAACCCAGGCTTCCTGGCCATTTATATGGGGGGAAAAATCCCCGGATAGCTTAAGCTAGAGGAAGGCAGGACTTGGGGGATAGTTTGGATAATGTGTTTGGGATGGGTGAAGGTCAGATGCAAAGGCTCTGCTGGGCCAGTGCCCGGGCCGCTCCTCTCAGACGGTGCCTGGGGCCTGAAGGAGTGGCTGCAGGGAGGAGCCTGTTGGTTCTCATTTCCAGGCAAGGGTTCCTGGTGTAAAGTCCACTCTTACCAAGAATGTGTGCCATTGTAATTCAGGAGCAAATGGTGCGATTGCTCTAATTACCTGCTGTTAAGCCCCCATTTCCATTACCATGTGTTAGAAACAGTGACAATTATTAAAAGTGGGAAGGACAAAGCTATCCAGGGGTGGAAAGTGACGCAGTTGCTGGCTTGGTTTATTCTGGCCAAGAATAGGAAGCCAGTGGAACCAATTTTAGCGCTTGACTTTCCTCCCAGTCGGCTCCGTCAGCCGGCTGGCGTTCCCGCAGCTGTGCCAGCCCCTCCCGGGCTTGGCGGGCGCATTCCAGGCGCTCACGCTCAACCTGATGCCAGGACGGGCTTGTTATTTATAGCAGCGACACCACATTATTTCATCTGTTTGTTCTGGCATTTCGTAGGTGTGGACACTGAGGCTGAGGGAAGTTGTACCTTTCAATTGTTTTTAATCTCATCCCGGTGGTAAATACCTCCTATAGGAGTGGAATGCACAGATGTTGTAGAGGTCACAGTCCTCTCTAGCTCTGACGTGCGGGGCAAGGTCACGGTTCCTGCCCCTGCTGACCTGGGGCCTTGCCAGGGGAAGAGGTGCAGGAGGGAGTTTTATGTTCCCACTGTTGGTGCGAGAAACGTCCAAACCTGTAGAACAGTATTATGAGTTTACTTGACACAAACCGATGACTATTGCCAGGAAGCAAGACCTCAATGAATTGAGAAAATGCTCGGGAGTGTGATAGTTTTGCCACTTATTTTACACATTAGGATCAAAGCAGGAGATGTAAGGGGGTTACATGAAGTCCACTGGTGGTTGACTAGGGAGGCAGGAGAAAGCAAAGCAAGGAGATCTCTGAGACTGGATAAAGAGTAAAGCAGAGAGAGCTTATTTGTCATAAATTTTTACAGCCATTGCCTGTATAAAACGAGAGCTCCTGTTCTTTTGTAGATGAGAACAACTCATTCTGACCTTCCTAAGCCACAGACAGGCCTGTCCTTTGTCACCAACTTCACAGGTGTGTGGAATGTTTCCCTTGAGCACGGCCAGGGGAGAGACTGTGGCTAAAACATCACTATTGCAACCAACTGAAAGTGCACACTTATTGGGAAGGGTCAGACGGTTGTTTCAAATTCCGAATTAAGTTGTAAACCAGACTCTCAATAGCTAAGCTGCCTGTCTCATGGGAGACCTGACGCTTTCTGACTCTGGAGTCACGTACACTTTGTTTGCAGAACATCATTTTTACATTTCTGGCTTCACCTGTGCCCACAGCGACGAGCAAATATAAGTGGTATAAATTGTGATCCTTTCTTTTGGGGACGGTGGTGGTCTCTCTCTGTAGGATTGCTGGTGCGAACAAATCAGCCTTAGAAGGATGCTACCCATTACGGCATTGTCTCAGGTCTTTTCAAGGGACACAGAACAATAGAAGGCATGATGTTTTAGGTGTCTCGTCTTTTTTGAAATCAAGATTTAAAGAAAAAAATTTGCCTTGAGGTCTTTCCTCATACGTGACTTTCTCCTTGAGGTTTTTAAGATGATCTTATTACTGAAGTCCCCCCAACCCCATCCTTGGAGGACTTTTCATCTTCATATCCTCATTTAAAGATATAGCTAAAGCCAATGTGTTGGATTTAAAAAATACATTTCCGTTTTATTTTTTATCTTCTTTCAACTGATATATTTGACATTTTACTTATAAAAAATTAATTGGGTGAATTGATTTATTCTTGGTTGTAACTGACATAAATAGATCCCTTAAAAGAACCCAAAATAATAACATTCTACCCCCCAAAAAGCAGCTGAAAAGTCCTGAAATTAAAAGGATGATTTGGACACCAGTTTAAAAGGGCCCCAGTACAAATTCCAGTCACATGGGCCACCCTCCCTGTGAGCCACCATCCCTGTGGATCCAGGGTGTTTGGGAAGCCATAGAGATGTCTGTATTTCAACCTCTGGGACATAATATTAATAATATTAATTCAACCCATACATGCTGATTGCCAATGGGGCAGGCTCTGTTCTAGGAGATGGGGATTAGTAATGAATAAGAAACAGTCTTTCTTTTTTTCCCTTTTTAAAAAAAGATTTTATTTACTTATGTTTAGAGAGAAAGGAAGGAGAAAGAGCGTGAAAGAACCATCAATGTGTGGTTGCCTCTCTAGTGCCCCCTATTGGGGACCTGGCCTTCAACCCAGACATATTCCCTGACTGGGAATCAAACCAGCCACCCTTTGGTTCAAAGGCTGGCACTCAATCCACTGAGCCACATCAGCCAGGGCAAGAAGCAGTCTTCTGATGGATGATTGGATAAAGAAGATGTGGCACAGGTGAACAGTGCAGCACTACTCAGTCATAAGCAAGGATGGAGTAACTGCCGTTTGTGACAACTTGGATGGGTCTTGAGGAGATCATGTTAAGTGAAATACGTCAAATGGAAAGGACAAGAACCATATGGTTTCACTCATATGGGATATAAAACAGAAAGCAATGAATAAACAAAACAAATAAAAAAGCTCGGGGACATAGACAGCAGTGTGGCGGTTACCAGAGAAGGGGGTTGGGGGGGACGGAGAGTAGGGTCAGACGTGCGGTGGTGGGAGGAAGCCGGAGTGTGGGTGTTGAGCACGCAGTGCGGTGCACAGGCGGCGCGCTATAGAGTGGGACGTGCGAAGCTGATAGGATCTTATTAAGCGATGTCACCCCAGTAAGTTTTTAAAAAAGGAAATAGTCCTGACCTCATTGGGCTTACTCCCCCCGCCCCATTTTTACAAAAAAATTTAAATAGAATAAAATATTTTCTTGTTCAGAACAAGTGAGGTGAAAGGGAATGCCCAGCTCTTCTATAACTAAATCCCAACAGGCTTCAGGGAGGGAATCTTGGTGACTGTTGGCAAGACAGAGGCTCATGGCAGGGTGGGTGCGGACACGTGGGCTTCTTTGGGAATGACTGTCTGAGACGAGCAAGGTGGACAGGCCCAGTTTGCCTGAGATGGGAAAAGTAGAGAGAACAGTCTTGGGAATTCTGGCAAAGGGCTTCCCCAAATAGGTGAACCCTAGTGACTTGATGTTTATTGGATGGAAGAAAAAAATTGCCAGTCCTGGAAACTTTGTCCCACCAATACCTGTGTATCAGCTGGTTCTATCAGTTTTATGTGTGGGAAGCAGTAGCCACATTAATATTAGCTCAAACTCGATACCTGCCGAGCCTCCTAGGGAATTCTCTGTGCACGCAGATTTCCGCGTGTACAGCAGTGAGGGAGCAGCTGCGGAAGAGCAGTCTGATTTCTGCGGTAATTCACGCACCAGCAGGATTTGGCCAGATGAGAACTTCGCAGGGCTTCCGGTGAGGCCTAAATCTGCAGTTGGAGTTCTGTTCTTCTTATGCTTTCAAACCTGGGTATACTATGGGGTTGTCAGCATTTTTGATATTTAAGAGGTGATAATTTTATTTTCTAAGAAATCGAGGAGCATGAAAGTATCATGTTCAGTACTCTGTCTTAGATGAAATGAAATCATTTGAAAGAAAGAAAAACTACTTTGGGGAAAATTTAACTTATATTAAAGACAAAAGGATGACATGTTTCTGAATTGAGTTAGTTATTTCACAGGTGAAATGGTTTTGAAAAGACACTATAGGTGTTTTAAATTCGTTAAGGAAACTGCTCTTTGTCTTGATTTAGAAAATTGGCTTTGAGCCCTGGCTGGTGTAGCTCAGTGGATTGAGCGCGGGCTGGGAACCAAACGGTCCCGGTTCGATTCCCAGTCAGGGCACATGCCTGGGTTGCAGGCCAGGTCCCCGTGAGGGCCACGTGAGAGGCAACCATACATTGCTGTTTCTCTCCCTCTCTTTCTCCTTCCCTTCCCCTCTCTCTAAAAATAAATAAATAAAAATAAAATCTTTAAAAAAAAAAAAGAAAATTGGCTTTGAAACAGCATGTTTGTTGCCAATATTCGGTCAGCCTCACTGGTGCTTACTGGAATGTACAGTAAGTGAATGTAAAGATGAGTTGGATCTTCCCCTCTGCCTGCGTGACTTTGTTAAAGAAAAGTTCTGACAGCTGAGGGAACAGCCTTCCACTGATTTCCTTCCTTCTGGTTCCATCACCAGGAAAAGTTGTTCTCTTGTTAATTTTAGAGTTTACTTTGGGGAAGTTCATGTAATGAGAGAAAAGGTCACAGTGCTTGAACAGTGACTTTAATTTAGGTGTTAAATATGTTTTAATCGTGTTTGTCTTGTGATATTTTTAGCTGTTTTACTAAAAATTTAGAGCGGTGAGTCGTAACAGCTAAACGTGTCCTTCCTCACCTTTCCCTTTTCTGAAGTAACATTACTTTTGTTTATAATATCACTCCAACAGCGAAGAGTGGTGACGGGAAATATGCTCAGGACATGGGGTTACTTTTCCATTTTGAATGTGTTAAGATTTTTAGGGGAAGAAGTTAATTATACTTTTAATAAATATTGTGCTGTACATCGGGTAACTAGCACATTAGCTGTGTCACCGTAGTGATAACCATGTAAAACCATTATATTTGATACAAGATCTTATGTATGTTGAGCCTATTTGTGTTGCTGTACAAAAATACACAGCGAGTTTATTTCCAGAAAGTCTGTTCTGACACCCGGAGTCGGAAGCACTAATATATTTTTGAGATGGTCTTTGGCGCGTGTGTGGTGGCTTCTTTTTGACATCGTGAGAAGGAGATGTGGGAGGATTGCATCAGATTTGCTGGCGAGCATGTGTGTAAAGTTCAGTGACAACCCGAGGATTTGGGTTTCATCCCCACAGTGCCCGTCAGCTGCGAGCCCAGCCCCTTCCCGGGACCACTCACCCTGTGGGATTGTATTGAGAGTCATTGTCACCATCTTAGATTTGCATATCTTAGTGAGAATGGCACAGATGGCCTGATAAACCCATTTTGACTGTAGAGTGCCGAGAATCTTAGATTTTTTCCTTGTCTATTTTGTGGATTATGAGTTGTGATTCTTGTTGCAGAGAAGATCCCGACTCTTCGTTGATAAAGACAGTGGCCACAGCGTTACTCGTGAAAGTGGAGGCGTTCTTCCACGGTGTCTGCCGTAGGGGTACATGGTTGTGAAGCATCATCTTCAAATCTGAACGGAAACCTGAGTGGGGATTGGTGGCGCCAGACCCTGGAACATTTGCATGGACTGCTGACTCTTTGGATGTGTCCTGGCAATACTCTCACCTATGTTTTTCTCTTAGCTCAGTGAATTATTAACTACTTTCTAAGGGCAGAACGGTCAGCCTGGTTCGAGGTGAAGCCTTCCTATGTTTGAGTCACACAGGACAGTTCTGACGGTAAGGTCTTCAAGGCCTCCTGGAAGGAACAGGAGAGATGAAGACATCCTGGAGCTTCAGAAACTGTAATGACAGACTCGAGCGCCTCTTCCCGGGGACGGAAGAGCCCGATAAGAGTAAATAGGATGTGCTCAGTGCTCGGCCGGCCCTGCACCAGGCACCGTCACAGTCTCGTGAAACACAAGTCTGTCCTGAATTGTCACCACTCAGAGCAGAACTTGTGTGTGTGGGAGAGTATGGTAGTAGTTCTGGCATGTTGTGAATATAAGAACGTGGTAGTTTTGGGGTTTTTGATGTGTTCTGGTGGCCTGTCAAGTAATTGCTGGAAAAATATCTTTGGTCTCCAGTCTGATTCAGCATGATAAAGCTCTTCAGCTTTATGGAGACAAACCTGATGATTTGACAGGTAAGCGCTCCCTCTGGTTTCTGAGGTTAGAGAAACATTGTTCAAGCATGGTCTTTGGGTTTTGTTATTTTTGGGTGGGGGATAGCAAGGAGTCCCTGACTGGTGGGGCACTTGTCCAAATTAATGAGAATTTAAAATCCCTGAGGAGAAGTATGGTGGGCGGTGGAGTGTTCCGCCTAAAGGTGGTGGCAGCCGGTCCCTCCCAGAGGCAGGGACAGAGTCTGCTGGTCCCGAGGGGGCTCTGCTGAGTGACAGAGCGTGCCAGCTGACAAGTGGTTCTCTGTTGGCTGATACCCCCCAGCTGATCTGCAATGGGGCTGCTCTGTCATGGCACTTCCAACCTTACTGACACAGAATTTATTCTGAAGAGACAACTTAGACATCAGTTTACATGTATTCACTCGGCATTTATTGATGCTCCCCAGTGCCAAACACTGCGTCAGGCTCCAGGGTCCCATTTAGGAAATGGTCATGGCCCACACGACAGCGTGGAGCTGCGGGCACTTGGAGAGAGTTGTGGGAATGGGGAGTGGAGTGATTGACTTTTTGTGTGTGGGGTTCCCAAGTGGGGACCCTTCAGGTGGGCCCAGAAAGACAAGTGTGTGGAAATGGGGCTCAGAGGAGGTGCTGTAACGCCTGCGGCTCAAGGTTTTGAGCCATTCTGTAGTGTTTTGTCTTTATTCTTGTTTGACGGAGGACATCCTCCCTTTGCTGGACTCATCTGTCTGTCTGTCTGTCTGTTGATAGAGAGATATACACATACATGTAGATGTATAGATATAGCACTCGAAGCTTCCTTGTTTAGTTTTGGTTATGCTGGTATTGTAGAAATTCCTAAGGAGCATTTTTATTGCATAGTTGTCACGTTGTTTCCGTGGCTAGATAGATGACCTGCAGTACTGACGGCCTGTGACGTTAGCAGTTTTGAGGGCGTCAGCATCCGAAACGGAGGTGGGCGTCCTGAAGGAAAAGACGTGCCATGCTTCAGAGGCATTGGTTCTTTGACCTGAATTAGTGATTTGATTCGGTAACAGCTTTTACATTTACGTCCAAAATGGGGAAAATGGACTTTCCTGGCAAGAATACCTTTTTCTTGGTATTTCTGCTGAAAATTTGCCTCAAGAACAGTCTTGTATAAATAAGTTTATGTCTTTAGACCAATGCTAAAGGCAGAGCATCAGTCGATCTCTGTGGTGTTATGTGTTTTTGGTGAGGAGTTTAGACTTTATTAGATTTCTCAGGAGACCCTGAGTGGCAGAGTAAAGAATGTTTCAGGATATTCTGGGAATCTGGTGGAATTAATAGATTTGGATTCTTACGATTTTTTTTAAGGAAAGTCAGTAGCTGAGATGGTTTAGAATCCTGTTGTGCTGCCTCAGCTTCCCATTTTCAGAGGAAGACTTAGCTTGGATATAAAACGTTCGATGTTTGAGTCCTGATGACTGATGACATTGGCGTTATAGCTCTCTGCACCAAGGCAAGCAGGTGGTGATTCCCAGGTAACATCAGCGCTGGGAGGGTCTCCTGTGAGAAGAGAGAGCTGATGCCCTCCCCCCTACACACACTCCAGCTGACCCCAGTCCTCACCGTTCTAGATGCCTCAGGTGTGCAGAGATCTCTCCTTGATGCTTAAACCTCCTGTGTTATCTTAAATAGTTTCATTGTCTATGGGTTCTGATTTACCTGTGCTTTGTAGGTTTTTTAGATACCAATGGCCTTTTCTTGAACTCTTGCTTTTGTAAGACACTGATATTGAGAATGTGTAGGAAAAGTTCAAGCCAACAATTTGACTGAGAAAACCCAGAGTTCATGGCCTGCTCATAAGTGCAAATTTATTTTTTTCTCCCCCTCAAGTTTTGGTACCACTGCTCCCTAATTGATCAACAGTAAATCATTGGCCAAGTGAGAGGTGAACCTCCCACATTAACTAAAGTGTTTGTCTTTTTTCTTTAATATACTGTATTGATTTGGACACTGGCCCGCAGAGTCTGCGGTGTTGTGGAGGAAACGAGCCAAATGCACATGGACTACCTCTTCACATGTGGAGATAAAGGGACGGCAGGGCCACTCTCTCAAGAGGAGAGCGCCCCGACCCTTGCCTTGACAGGCTTTTATTGGCTTTCTAATAACATACATCAAAGAAGCTTCTCATTCATTATGCTCAGGTTTGCTTTAGGTGATTACTTTTACAGATAGCAACAGAAAGGATGTTACTGATTACTTCTTACAGATTAACAAGGAAAGAATGTTGCAAATGCAAGGGAATGATAAGAGTAATTGGTCTGGTTACACTTCAGTCCTTGGGAGAATTAGCACAGACTTCAGGAAGTTACTTTAAAGATATGCAGTAAGCATTTGTTCTCTCAACTCAGGGTGAGGGAGTTTTAGCAAGAGCAGGTCTCAGAGCAGCCTAGGTATAATGCAGGCCTGGTTCCCATGGGAAAGGCGATCTGTGGATTTGGTGTCCTGCGTGCCGACACGTGCCTATCGGCTTTCTAATAGGGCTGAGCTACATTTGCCATTCCATGCAGATAGAATTGAGAAAAATGTTTTGTGAAGAAATTCATCTCTGTAATTCTGGAGAAATAAATCTTTTTTTCTGAATAGTTACTTCAAAAAGAAAGAAGTAACCCCAAACTATTAAATTTCTTACAATTAAGTGGCTGTTTTATTGTATGAGAAAATTTAGAATATTAAAGTTGAAAGCTCTTTATATTTGATTTAAAATTTTTGGGGATGTGCATTCTGATCAGTGCGGTTGGAACATCATCCTGTAACTGAAAGGTTGTGGGTTCGATTCCTGGTCAGGGCACATGCCAGGGTTGCAGGTCCAATCCCCAGTCCGGGTACGTATGAACCCTGGTTTGGGTGCATGCGATTCTTGGTTCTGGCACATATAGGAGGCAACCAATTGATGTTTCTTACATTGATGGTTTCTATTCTTTCCTCTCTCCCTTCCTTTTTCTCTAAAAAAAGCAATGAAAAAATGCCCTTGGACGAGCATAAAAAATAAAAAATAAAAAATAAAAAAAATTTCGGGGCTGTGCATCTGCAAGTGTTGTCTGTGTGTGTGTGTTGTTTGTGCACAGATGTTACCTGTGTGCATCTGTGTGTGTGCCTGTGTGTATGCATGCCAGTGTCTGTGTGTGTCTGTGTGGGCGCACATGTATATTCTCCACAACAACACACAGCTCTGGAAATATGTTGTGCGCTCAGTATTTATCAGTTGGCTGATTTTTCAAAAGTCACGTTGGTTGACATTTTCATGACTATTTTGTTATGTGTTAGTGTCATGTGATGTGATATTTAGGATCTAAATTTAAGTGGAAAATTACCAAAGGCATAAGTTTTACTTAGCATCAGTCATCAGTAGAATGATTCCCCCCAGAGCGGTCAATGATCTGGTCCCCAGAACGTGTGCATGTCACCATACATGTGAGAAGGGACTCAGCAGATGTGACTAAATTAAGGATCTTGAGATGGGCAGACGTTAGGATTGCTCTGTGGCCTGGTGCCGTCACAGGGCCCTGGGGAGAGGGAGGAGGAGGGCCAGTCAGAGAAGGAGGTGTGAAGTTAGCCAGGTCCCCGGCGCCTGAGAAGCTGAAAAGGATAAGGGAAGGGTCTGTGGGAGCCTCAGGAGGAAACAGCCCTGCCCAACCCTGAGCCTAGCTTAGTAAGACTGCTGAGCTCCAGCGTGGAAAGAGAATAAATGTGTGGGGCAGGAAGCCACTAAATTGGTAATTTGTTACAGCAGCAACGGATACAGCGTTTCTGTTCTTTTCCTCTGAGTCTTTTAAAAATGGTTATATATCTTTCGCGTGCCTTAAATTACAATGAGAGGTGGTTTGTAGGCTAGGCATTTAAACTATGATGGGAAAGAGAACTGGACAGAAATAGTGAACCTTCTTTGGAGGTATTATTTGAGCATTTAAAAAATGACATGCCGCTCACACAGTCTGATCTTGTTAATAATATATTGGAAACGCTTGTTCTGATTTCTCCAGGAGACGAAGCTTTTATGCAATGTTTATTAAAGTAAAAAAATTGAAGACTTTCCAAGATAGAAGTCCTGAATTCACGTTTATTTATGTTTGAGTATTGGGATACCAAATTCACTCACTTTACTGCTTGGGACAATAAAATTTCATAATTTGCTGAATGTTCTTTTTTTTTTTTCTATTTAATGTAGTATTTGTAATAAATAGTGTTCACATGGATTTTATATATTACTTGACATGTCAGAGCTTAAATGTGACCATTTGTGCCAAGCAAATTGGCTGGGACAGGGCTTTGCTGGGCATGTTTTATTTTGTTTTCTTTTATAGGACGTAGGGCAGGGTTTGGGCTCATGGCTGCTGAGCTGACCATTTTGGAAGACCAGGGCTGTGAACTCTCCCACAGCCTGTTGGTGGTCTCAGCACCCCGGCCCTCCTGCAAGGGAGGCTTAGCACGGAGCTTCTCAGTGGAATTGTCTTTCCTGAGCCCGCCCTCTAGGAAATGCCACTCGAGTCCTCCTGCTGTTTCCCTGAAGTGCCCTGAGCCACCGGGAAACAGTGATTCATGAGGTGCGGGTCCTGTGCTGTCAGATCAGGGGGACAGTAGTGTCACTATTGCAGGAAGGAGGAGCGATTGTGTGAGGTGGGAGTGAGTGCAAAACGCAGAAACCCTTTTGGGACCTTCTGCAGTGGGAGGAGTGTGACGTGAGAACTTGAGGGCTTAGACAACCTGGGAGCCTGTGGGGATGTGTCCAGGCCACTCCAACCCGACTTCTGACACCAGGGAGCTTTCCCGAGCCCCACGTCCTACAGGACAGGATGGCTAAGTTCCCCACCTCTCTGCTTACCACAAAGAACCCACCTTCTCATGTGACCCAGATAAGATGCCTGGTGCCCCTGTGTGCCCAGGGCAAGCCCTGACATCTCTCCAAATTCCCGTCTCTGCCTCGTAAGTGATGAGCTGTGCTGCTTACCCACCAATCACTGGGAGCGAAATGCTCACTAACCAAGCTCACTCAGGTCAAGCTTCTCTCCTTCCCAGCCCT
Source organism: Micronycteris hirsuta (assembly GCA_004026765.1). NCBI lineage: Eukaryota > Metazoa > Chordata > Mammalia > Chiroptera > Phyllostomidae > Micronycteris > Micronycteris hirsuta. The sequence continues at coordinate 26,696 of PVJI01001583.1, read as the reverse complement.
TGAACTCGCAGCCAGCAAGCAGCCTCTTGTCAGGGCCCTCCCAGGACAGGCTGGCACCGGGCAAACCTTCCCTGACCTGCGTCTGGCTGGGCCACTTGCATCCCACTCCCCCCAGCAGCCCCCACCGGGCTTGCTTACTCCAGCCTGTGAGACACAGTGTCTGTCTCCCCCTCAGAGGCAGGCAGGCTCTGGGGCACAGTGCTCTTTCTTCCTGCGGTGGCTGTCTCCTCTTGCTACCGCAGTGATCCCTTCGAATTAAGTCTGTCCTCACCAAGTTCAGATGGGTTTTCCTGTGCTGTGCAGTTTCCGTCAGAGAGCAGCCAGACTGCCGGGAAGACGCCCTTCCCAACATCTGCGTCACACGGGGACCCTCCTGCCGCCCAGGCCTGGAAGCGTAGTTTAAGTTTTCCAGCATCGTTCAGGTGGACATGAAATAAAAACATTGTAGTTCTAAAAGAGAGGGGTTCTATGTGAGATTATAAAATAGTTTGAGAGCATTTCTGTTTTTCTCACGTGCATTTCACATCTAAAATGGGAATGGTGATTTTTGAAGCCTGGTTGTATTTTTAAACTACTGTTGGGTTATAAACCTGAGTGTAGCTTTATTTTTGATTTTTGCTGGATTATCTGGAAATTTACTGAATCTTTGGAGTGGTAATAATGACACTAGTTTTTATGTGTATGACTTTTTTTTTTCTTTAATGAAGCAATCAAAGTGTTGTAACTTAAAACCCATGCAATGTGTAAAGCAGGTGACTGGCTGAAAAAAAGCCAGCTGTTTGCCTCTGCTCACTGTACTTCTTGGGGTGGGCGGTCAGGAGAAAAGCAAACCAAGCTGCTAAGTTGATTCAGGGCACAGGAGACCCACGAAGGCCGGGCAGCCCTCCAGCAGTGCACTCTCTCGTGTGGTGTGCAGTGTGCCACGAGTATTGGTGAAGCTGGTTCATCGCACAGGAAAGTCACACCTGAGCAAGGGAGTTTGTGTTTAAGGAACGTTCAGTTCATCAACACGGCTGTGGAAAGGGCTGTGACGTGCCTGGATCCCACCGTCAGCCTGACTCAGTTGTAGAGCTGCCTGGCTGTGTGCGGCTGTGTTTGCTTGTCAGCACTGGCCCTGTCCTGGGGGCTTCACTGTTCGCTGTGCCCGCCCCCGTGTGGAAGCACTTTCAGGGAGGGAGCTGCTGGGACCAGGACCTGACCCCTGCGTCCTCTCTGATGAGTCATCTCCAGGCTCGGGGCCCTTTCTCTCATTAGCAGCACTTCCCCCAGGCTGGAAAGGAAGCAGTGTGGAGATTGTGCCAAAACTCACCTAAGAAAGAATCTTGCTGTTCGGAGGGAAGTGTAGTCAGAGAAGGCAGGGAGAAGACCCAGGAGAAGTCTGTGCTCAGCGAGGCCTCGGTGTGGGAGTGCTGTGGCAGGTGGGTGAAGCGGGGTCCCTGGGGTCAAGTGGCCTCTGTACAGAGAGGGCCCCATCCAGGTGTGTCTGTCAGCTCATGCTTTTGCAACAAAATGCCCAGGACCAGGCCTTAAACAGCAGACATTCCTTTCTCACGGCCCGGAGCATAGAAGTCTGAGATCAAGGTTCTAGCATGGTGGGGTTTCATTCATAGATGGGGTCTTCTCCTGTGTCCTCACATGGAGGAAGGGGACAGGAAGCTCTCTGGGGTCCCTTTAATTAGTGTGCTAACCCATCGTGGGAGATCTGCCCTCATGACCTCATCACCCCATCAAGGCCCCACCTCCTATCACCATCACCCTGGGGGTTAGATTCCAACCCAGGAATTTGGGGAACATACATTCATTTGGTTCACAGCACAGGGCATCTGTCCCTTGGCTCTGAGCAGAGTGGGCTTGGCCCTGTGGCCTCAGCTCCATTGGGTCCCTCAGGTGACACAACAGTTTCTGCCCAAACTTGCGTGCCTTAGAGACAGAACTCGTGAACTTTCACTGCTTTCCGTGGCTGCTGCCCCTTTCAAGTGCCACTCATTCCCCACAGCTGCGAGTCCTGGGGTAAAGAGGAATCAGGCTTCGTGGGGTCCTGGAGAGCAATGCTGGGGCTGCCCCATGGCAGGGGCAGGGGGCAGGGGGTGGGCTGGACCCTGGACCTGAAGCTGTGACCACTGACTGACTCACATGACTTTAAAAAAAAAAGATTTTATTTATTTATTTCTAGAGAGGGGAAGGGGAGGGAGAAAAAGAGAGAAATATCGATGTGTGAGAGAAGCATGGATCAATTGCCTCTCGCACAGCCCTACTGGGGACCTGGCCCAGGTATGTGCCCTGGTTGGGAATTGAACCAGTGACCCTTCATTTGTGATATGATGCCCAGCCCACTGAATCATGCCGATCGGGGCTCATTCACGTGTCTCCATCCTTATCACAGCTCTTGACAGCTCCTGGAAACACGGGGGACTGCTGCATTCACCCCTTTTTACAGGTGACAAAATGACCTCATAGAGGTAGGAGGAAGTGGGTAGCGCAGTCGGGAACAGCAGCCCCATGGCCTGGCTGCGCTAAGATGTCACAGGTGCAGGGTGTTCCCACCGCTGTGGAGTATTCTCATGGACAGTCTGAGCTGCGTGTCAGAGATTCCCACGCCGCACAGGGAGACAGGACCTGAGGTCTCCTGACTCGTGTCCACGGTGCTTCCATCAGTCCACTTACCCTGGGTGTGTACACAGACACTCGAAACCTTTGAAAACCTTGACCTGAGCTCCTTCCACTTCTCGTCATGTCTCCCCCTCATCTTCGAATAGCTGCAAGTCTACCTGTCGCCCGTGAGGAACCCGGAGGTCCATCTCAGTTGGTACCTTTCCCTCAGCCCAGACATCTTGAGAGATGGGCCACATTCATCCATTGGACTATTGTCATAGGCTCTGGGTGCTACCACGAGCCTGGCAAAAATGACATCTCCAGAAAAGTCTCATTGTAATACCCCTACTAGAATTCTCAAACGTTTGATATTCTTGTGCATGTCATCAAATTGGAATGTTCTGGTCAGTATGCAATTACTTAAATGTGCAGCCCACCTCGAGTGTTGGCTGGATGCAACATTCCCAGGTTCATCTGAGCTGTGTTTTACTAAGGAACCCAAAATACGAGAGTAAAGTTGTCAGATGACGAAAGGCATGAAGTTGGTTTCATTTACCTAAGACCTACAGTGTCCACATTGACGCTGACTGATGGTGACGCTCAGTGGGTGCTAACTGAGAATTCCTTCCAGGTTTTCTCCGGTTGGCAAGTCCCTTCCCCTGCCCAGTGAACAGTCTCAAGTTCCCATTTGGGCACTGGCTTGCTCTGGTCTGTCTCCTCCTGGACTTCTTGTCCTGCACTGAAACCGTCCCCTGCAATGCCGATCTCACAGGATATTGCTTCCTACTTCAGCTCTTCCTCCTGGGTGTTGGGCTTGATGAAAGTCTGAGACAAGCAATTTAGTTAGGCAAGTCGTGGACACTCACGCTGGGGTGTGACCTTAGGGCTCACGGCCCACCCGGTGCACAGGCCATCACTGAAGATGGTCACCGTGCTCCAGGCGTGTTGCCCCTCCCTACATCTGCATCATTTCATGTAGTTCTATAGCCTTCCCATACTGGGGCCAGTGTTACTGCCATTTTTCCAGTGAGGAAAGGAAGTCCAGACAGATGGAGCATCACAAGCAAGGTCATACAGCCGCTAAAGTGCAGAATTAAGCAGTCTGCATTGGGCTCCCGATGGGCTCTGCCGTGTCTCGGAGATTCATAGAGGGTGAGCCTGCAGCTTTTCTGTTAATGGATACGCTGACTAGTACCTTCGCCTTCCCAATAATCCCTTTCCTACTCCAGCAACTGTTAGTCCTTTGAATCAAACAGTTCCCTTTTGTTTCTGCTGACTACCTCCAGTTCCGCGCCTTATGCTACACACCTTTGTTAGTGAACAGGCCAGCGCCCCCTTTGCAGCCCCCTGCAGAGCATACACACCCTGAGAATGGAGCAGACTGGATCGCAGCCCTTCTTGGCTGCCCTCTCGTATAAAGGCACATGGCGGCACGCTTGTGACATCCTACAGCAGGTCTTAGGAAAGTACCTCTACTGAGAAAAAGTTTCGGCTGGTGGGTGGTGACTTTGAGCTTCCCACGTGTCCCCGCTGAGCTGGAGTGGGGGGGTGGGGTGCCATGGACGATGAGGCAGATTGAGTGTACTATCTCCTTGTGTGGTGGTGTTTTGCATAAAAAAAGTTTAATCATGCTTAAAAAATAAACCCAACAGCCTCTTTTCACCTCAAAGACCAGAGGACAACCACACCACATCTGGACTCTCACGAAAAGGCCCGCTCTGGGGAGGAAGGCGGGAGAGCGCTGCATCTGTGCACAGAGGTGCCTCCCCGCCCGATCACAGAGTTCGCAGTCACTGGCGAAACGTTTATGTTTAGAGCGAACTGACAGAAACTTTATGGATTTTTCCCCTTAAAAAATTCTGAAAAGTTTTGAGTGCTTACAGTAATAAAAGTTGTTTATTTTTATTAGAGTCCCATATTTGGATTCTAAAGATACGGAAAATATTCCGTGTAAAGTCTGTGGAATCAAAAGCTAAATATACCGAACTTGTCTTGCAGCTCTGTTTGGCGACAGTGATAAGAGGGAAGTGTTTAGAAATAACGTGTTGTCTGAGGAATACTTTTTCTTGTGTTTTGGTGACCACTGGGCATTCCTTGGCTTTTTTCGTGTGTGAAGGCAAAGACAGTCACGGCAGTGACCCACACTCTGCTGCCTTCTGCCTTTGCTGTAAAACATGTGTTCTGTGGGTTCTGAAAGCTCAGACCAAGTGTTTCTGGATGATCTCTTGTCTGTTTGCATAAATGCTATTTAACAAAAACTGTACTGTAGATGCTTGAAGCTGAATACCCCTTTTATTATAAATCAGGGAGAAATAAATAACAAGTGTTTTGTGCTAGGGACTTTAAAAATGATCTTAGCTTTTTTCCTGAAATAAGATAACTAATTATTTGTTGGATTTTTCATGTGTTCCAGGGGAAAAAGCTCCAGAGGCTTTTGATTACTCTATACGTACAAGTGAAAACATTTTTTAAAATGGTTGAAGCTGAATTCACCTGATCTCCTTTTGGAAGATTAGTTTTGAATTTGGGTGTTCAGTAAACTATATTTAGGTTAGTTTACCAGAGTTTCTTAACATTTCTTTATTTCTTTCACTTGCATTTGATGCTTAGAATCTAAATGTGTTGTTCTGACACTTGTGATTTTATATTCCTTTAGTGTTGGTAAACCCAGGAGGCGCGAGAAGACAGGTGGGAGGTGGGCGGTGAGAGGGTTAGGGCACTGGGGTTAGATTCTTGCTTTGCACTTAGTTGACATTGAACTTTGAGTGAGTGTCTTAGGGCTCAATGGGCCCTTGGTTGTCAAATGAGGGCCTGGATTAGGTGACTCGGGAGATTCCTGCAGCCCCTTTCAGGTCACCGTTTCGCCTGGCCCTTGGTTACCTGATTTTCATCACCGACCTACTGATTCACAGTCCAGTGGGAAGATGGTTAGGGACGAGGGACCCGCAAATTCACGGTTCCTTCCTTTACTGGAAGGCCAGTGACAGGGTGTTCTTTGACACGGTTTGGTCTATTACTGTTCCCTCCAGTTGCACCCTGATTGTAATCATTCTGCAGTTTGGGGTTGATCTGTGACTAGGAAGAGATGGCCCACCAGATCTGTATCTGCATGCCTCACAGATAATAGGAGACTTGCGCTTGGGCGAGCTGATGTGTCTGAATTCCTTTCCCTCTGCGTTTGCTGGGTACCGTGTCCACATGGGCGTCTTACTGAGTCCTTCACCCATTCCGTCTGCCCGCTTGGCTAACTCCGACCATTTCAGAGACGTGCCACTTCTTTGGGATCCGAGGAAATGAGAGTGGTGTCTCTTCCAAACTAGGGGGAGGTGGCATTTATTCTGTCTTCTGGCAGAGAGACGTCAGGGATTCTGACCTTCTCAGCTCAGTTCACAAGCAAGAGAGGTTGTGGTTTTTGGAGCCTATTTGAGTTGACTTGCTCCTTTTTTGCTTATTTTATTTCTGGGGTCCTGGTGTCACTTGGCCTTGGCTCCCTTCAGTTTAGGAAGCAGAGACGAGGGATCCATGTTTGTCTGATGCAGAAACTTACATGGCATTGGATGGTATCCCTGGGTAGCCAGTAGTGGGGTTATTCCCTACTTTGGACAGGAAGGCAAATACCCACTGGCTTTTATCTTCCTAGCAATGGTTTAAAATAAACTGTGTGAATTCACTCTTGGTGTTGAAAGTGCCTGCAGCCTGTCCTGGTGTGACATCAGGCATTTTGCTCAGCTTCATGTGCCGTCACGTGTAGGCATCAAATGAAGACTCCTACATTGTGATCCTCACACTGAACAGAGTAAAAAAACACACGCTGGCCATAGCATGGGCTCCCTTTGAAGCCCCATGCCCTTCATTGCTTTGGATTTGAGGAATGAGGGGCTTCATCAAGAAGGGTGCATGACCACAGTGGGCCAGGGTTGGGGGGGCTGGACACAAGGGGTCTCCGGGCAGGAGGGGATGAGGGACCCCAGGGTTGCGTTCTCCGACTCTGATTCCCCATGGGGCCTGAGTGAGGTTTCGAGTCATTTCCCAGGGGGGATGTGTCTCATACTTGTGTCTGCTTTGTGAGGGCGGCCATTTGGGCTTAGGGAGACCAAGTCCGTATTGTGGTCTTTTATTGATATAAAGCTTGAACCAAAGGGTTAGTGCGCAATTTAGGGGTCTGGTAGGAAGGCAGGACCATTGACTTCAGCTGTCCTGGGGGGACAAGGGGAAGACGGGGCAGAGGCTGGTGCCAGCATGTACCTTCTGGAGTGTCTCTCTCCCATTTTTCTTTTTTAATATAAGAACTAAACTCTTTACTCTGTTAAGTCGATTCATGGGGACGTGTCTGGAAGGTCATAGTGGAGTTTTCCTCAGGGGTGACTGGATATCAGATCAGCTTTATTTAGCCTGGACTTGCTGTGGGCGCTGACAGTGTCCAGAGGAGGATGCCTCCCGCCCTGAGTGGTGATAGAGATGGGGGCGGATGGTGCTTCGGTCGGTTAGCGAGCCATGCAGACCTGCTGGGGCCGAGCTGGAGGAGAGCCTTGGAGGCAGGCTTGTAGGGGAGGGAGCAGTCGTCTTACAGGAGATGGTGTGGGTCCTGCGCTCCGTCCTAACTCCGCGCCTCTTCCCTGTGTGTGTGTACAGGAAGGGGAGAGTTTGGGGTCAGTCAGTACCTTGTGGGTGTAAGTTCTGCCCTAATGTCATCCCAGCTGTTGTCAGTAATATTATTTATACTCTTCTGTCCTTAGGCTTATTTGGCATAAAAATATGGAGGGACAGAAATAGTTCAAGGGCACTTACAAACTTACATAATTGTGAATAGGCCTAGTTTTATGATGTTTCGTGTATTAGCAACAGTCAGGAATCAAACTCGTTTCAGCAGTTTGAAATATCTACACCATCCCCAGTTTCTGGCCAACGTTGACTGTTGGTCGATACCTCGTGAGAATGTGTGACGTTCCTGTAACTAACGCCCTTTTCCTCTGTGTGCCTTGTTCACTGGGTGTCTGCTGCCGAGCCCTGTGCGCGGCCCGGGAGAGAGAGCACGCTGGCCCTCATGGCCACGAGGAGGCCCGCAGGTCACTGCAGGGAAACAGGCATGTGTGTGTGCGCCTGCTTTTACGTGCTGTTCGCTTGTTTGTCTGCACGTGTTGTTCACATGCTTCACTGTCATGGCCTCTGTTAGTCTGTGAGCTCGTCACAGGTGGTTCCTTTGTATCTTCGTGGTAATGATGACCAGCAGGTCATGACCAGGAGGCTACCAACAAGGACCTCAGACGGCCCTGGGGCGCCACTCACACCTCCACTGAGTCCCTTATGTAGGTTCAATTCAGAGTGAGATACTTCTTTCCACCTAGGGTTTAATCTCCTTCCAAGGAGAAGCTGTCTCATTCATCCGTGTAGTGCCTAAAGAAAAGCACTTATAATAGTTGAATAAATGTCTCTAGAACGAATGAGTGAATAAATGGTATGTATAATGAGGAAATTTTAATACCAACCATAACGTGACTCTAATGGACTTGTTAAGTACGCGTATGTACACTAATACAATAAAGCTCAGCTAAAGGAAGCAAGGCTGTTTGTTTGTGACCTGTGTTTCACGGAGCTGTTGCTGGATCGCAGCAGTGCCCTTCCCCGCAGGGACGGCGTTGTCTCTTCTGCGGACAGGGACACTGAGGAAAGACTCTCTGTGTGCATGTGACCGGTGGCCAGTGCAGCACCGGTGACCTGGGCTTTGGACCTCACATTTGTGCCCTTTTAACAGGTACCGGTATTTCATTCCTGGTTAAAAATAAGTTTTTGTCCCTTCTAATCGATGCAGTCTAGTCAGTTAATTTGTTTAAGATGTCAAAAATGATTGCTTTTAGATTCCTATTTCTACCACAACTAGTAATTTATTTAAAAGTTATTTATTAGTTATTTAAAAGTTTATATCCTGCCCTATTCCAAAAGGTGCCAAGGAGGATGCTGAATTATTTCATTGTTCAGTTTCCTGTCCTGGGCACAGAGGGTGCTGCCTGCCCCCCGGGCAGGGGGCTCTGGTGCTGGACACCGAGGATGCCACCCATGCCTCCACCACAGGTCCTTCGACTCTGTTGCAGGAAGTAGCCCTGTTCTGCATTTTATCCCAGTTAATCATGTCATTCAGAAAACATTGGGTCCAGGGTGTGTGCCAGGCCCTAGGCTGACCTGGGAGTTCAAGGGCTAATGGTAGAATCATCTCACGGATTGTGCCTCTAGTGGGTCGACCAAGGAGATGACCGAAATGCAGTGCAGTAGGGCCAAGAAATGGAAGGTATGTGTGCTCGGGCTTCACTGCTTCCTCAGGGATTGCATTTAGGCAGCGCCTTGGGCACTGTGTAACTGTCCTCTCCTTAATCCTTCAGATCTGGGGGAGATGAGATGAAAACTAGAGTTTAAAGACCTTTGCCCAGGGCATTTAGCCAGCAAGGAAGAGCTATTTGAGTTATCTTGCCCCAGGTGATGGGAGCTCTGGACTTTGCTAGAGAAGGTTGGAGGTTATGGGTGGAGGGTCAGAGGCCCACCCCCTCGAGATGGTCCCCAGCTGATCCTCTGAGGTAGAGGGGGCGCGGCGGGGGGGACAGAGAGAGATTGAGAGAGATTTCCTTGAACAGCAGAACCAAACAGCACATTCCAGGGTCAAGGTAAGACACGAGGAGAGAGTAGGGTATACCGTGAATGAGAGAAGGTGGATTCTGGGCTAGGCATCTTGAGTAGCGATGGCAAGTGGTCAGGAGTGGCTCCTGCTAATAGCAAGGATGAGATGTGTGGGTGGTTGGACTTTATCCTATAAATGGGGGAACATGTAAATGGCTAAAGCCAGACAGATGGCAGTTGAGTTTCACTGAAGAAAGATGTTGATGATGATTGACTTAATAGTCATGAATAGTAGACTTGTGAAGTAAACTAGGCAAGAGACGATAAGGCCAGACACAAGGTGGTGAGTTTGGAGAGGACAGGATGGCTGAGAGATCATTAGAAGGTGACATTAATGGGAACTATGGCGATTTGATATCTTAGAAAGGAAGAGTGAAAACCTAAGGCTGATTTTTTTTTTTTTTTTTTAATTTTTCAATTGGGCACAATTGGTTGGATGATAGCGTCTTCCAACAGTGAAGGTAGGAGGAAGGCAGGAGGAAGGCAGGATTTGGGGGAGGCAATGAAGGAGATAATGAGTTTTGTTTGGGGGGAAGTTGTTCGAGATTCACAGGGCATCTTGTGTAGAGATGAGACGAGTTAGTAAGCGAGGACAAGTGAAATAGGGAAACTGAGACAGATAGTTAAACAAGTAGTTTGCAGCCATCAGAGAGTAAATCGAAAAATCATATCTTCCCTAACCAAGAATACTTAAGAGTAAATGGTTTACACTTCTGCCCAACCAGAGGGTAAATAGCTTAAATCACCCTGCTCAGGGAGACAGGTGACAGAAATCCAATTAGTGTCATTTGCCAACCACACCCAAGGACAGATGAAGTTAAGGAAATAAATCTTATTTTGGTGCATCAGCATAAAGATGATGAATCTTCTATTGAGATCCTCCTCTAAGACCTCTCCTGAACTTCTAGCCTTTTTTTTAAAGAATGTATTTATTTACTTTTAGAGAAAGGGGAGGAGAGGGAGAAAGAGAGGAAGAGAAACAGCAATGTGCAAGAGATATATTAATTGGTTGCATCTCACACACCCCCATCAGGGGACCTGTCCTGCAACCCAGGCATGTACCCTAACCGGGAATTGAACTTGTGACCCTTTGGCTCGCAGGCTGGCCCTCAATCCACTGAGCCACACCAGCTGGGGAGGCTCAAAGCCTTTAAAACCCCTCAAAACCAAGGTCCCAGAGCGCATGCTCTCCCTCCTGGGAGCAAACCCCACGTCTTTCCTTCCCCCCATCTTCTTTCCCCACAGATGTGCATCTCCTAAACTCTAAAGGACCCAGTGAGACTTGCAACCAGGGAGCACTGGGCAGGGGCAGCTCCTCCCGGGCTAACCCCCTGAACCTGTCCTCAAGGCCCCTTTCCTCTGACTTCTTAGTGAGCCAAAGCAGCCCAGTGTAGGCTCATTTTCCCACGTAGTCCCTCTACTGTTGCTTCTCTCCTAAGCCCTTCCCTGTTTCACTGTCCCCAGCTTTAATAAACTTAACTGTAAAGTCACCTGGATTTGTGTCGTCAAGGCTTTCTACATGAAGTCAAGGACCCACACACTACTGGCTGGCCCTAGGCAGACCTGCTCAGGCCAGATCCCCTTTCTGGTAACAGAAATACCCAGTGGGATATGGACAGGGTGACCAGTATGGAAGAGGGTGCTATTCAATTATGGTGGGCACACAACATATATCAAGTCAGAGGGGAAACGTTTTCTTGTTGGCACCCTAGACGTGGGTGTCTTTGAGCTTGGAAGATGGAGGCTTTCAAGTTCTCAGGGTAGAGTTAGGCCAAGACAAGGGCTAGCCACCCAGGAGGAGTTGTTGAATGAGGGAGAGCAAGGGGTGGAAACCTAGATGAACATGGGATTGGCTAAGAAGGAAAACCAGCAAGAAATGGAAGCTCTTAGAGACCCAAGGAAATATGGGATTGAAGGTTACACAGAATCACAAATCCAAGTTGTGCTTCCATGTTTCCATGATTTGTAGATACACGTGAGGGGAGAGGAGCCAGTCAGCTTTCAGATCATGATTCTGTTAACGGTACCCTAGGTTCTTGTGATCTCCCAGAATAGAAGTCATCATCAGAGACTACTATAGAGCCCGGTGGATTGGCCAGGAATTGAACCTGTCTCCCTATGGCAGGTGAGAATTCTACTATTGAACCATCTGGCTTCTTGGGAACTCCTGAGATGGAAATCAAGAGAGTTCACCACAAAAGCAGAGTTTAGGCAAGAAGTTTATTAAAAAAACTTGTGCATGCCATGACCAGTGTGACTCGGTTGGGCAAAATCCCGCAAAGCAAAAGGTCACTTGTTCGATTCCTGATCAGGACACACGCCTGGCTGTGGGTTAGGTCCCCATCAGGGCACGTGTGAGAGGCAACTGATTGATGTTTCTCTCTCACATCAGTGTTTCTCTCCCTCTCTTTCTCCCTCTCTTCTCTTTCTCTAAAAATACATACATACATACATACATAAAAAACAAACCAAAAAAAAGAAAAACTGAAATCTTGTGCGTTCATGCAAGGGAAACAATGTCCGAAGATGAAAAAGGTGTTGCACCCGAACAAAAGCTGAGTGACAGTTTTAAGTTGAGGCTGGAAGGATGACATCTAAATGTGATGTCTCAGTATGTAGGTGGGGACTTTTTGGTGCTTGGGCAGTGTAACTACCTGCTTTTTCATGTGTGGCATGTCTCATTAGCATCTTACATCTCCACCCAGGGGGGTGTTTTTCTTTTATGATGAGGGTAAGGTAATACAGCAGTCACTCTGAGGCTCAACCTCATACATGTTAGAGTGGAGAGGGCCTCTCCACTGATAAGGCTGCTCTCTGTGGCTGATTGGGTTTTGAAGAGCAACCTACGGAAATTCCAGCCTTATCTAGGAGAGACTCAGTCTGTGTCGTTCCCTTCTGAGAGATTTTATCTTCCTTAATCTTAAAGGATGAGGGCTGAAGTTCTTTTCTTCTGAAGCTACTTCCTGCTGACAGAGGTTGGACCCAGGCTTGATCAAGGGGTGGGTATGATCTTGAGTCTGGTGTCTCAGTAGTTAAGATTGGCTAAAACTCCTGTATGACTGCCAGCTTTACATGGAACTGTTGAAGTCTGGAAAACACAAACTTTATAAGAAGCTAAAGAGGCAAGAACCAAATAATAGGAGTAGAAAGGCTATCAGTGGCCCTGGAAGGGGAAGGAACCAGGTCAGCAAGACAGGTAACCTTTAATGGTTTCCCAGATCAGACCTGGATTACCAGAGTACATTCCTTTCAACCAGGTAGCCGGATTTCTTCGAAGCCTACATTGTGTCATCAGGCTACAGTCTGCAACTGCAGGGCTCAGAGAGGCTCAGCCTGTCTCAGTTCCACATGACTTAACTGGAGCTATTTTTCCATGGTATTTATTCTGAAGCATGTCAAAGCAAGAGTTGGGGACAAAGCTGAAAAATTTTAGAATTATTATCATAACAGTTAGAACTTATGAAGAACTTTGAATTACATACAGTCATTGTTTTGCTTTCTTTCCCCCCAGATATATTCCTAACAGTGTTGCTAATTATGATTTTTAAATTGCTGGGTTGACGGTACCCTTTTCAAGCAAACATCCGATAGATAAATTTTGTTCAGTGAGTTCCCTTACTGAACATAAATATGATTGGCTCTCTCCCAGTTGTACCTGTAGCTCTGATTTATCTGGTTTTCACTGCTGTACAGTAATCTACATGTGAGCATACCATAATTCACCCATTTTCATGTTGATGGGCATTAGGATTCTTTGGGGAAGGTGTCTGTTCGAGGCTTCAATTTCTCAGGATTTCCTTTTGGAATATGAGCATGTTATAATGAGGTCACATTATCTGCCATTGAACCAACAGGAACTCTGATTACAGCCATGCAGAAAGACATTTTAGTGACAATACACATAGAAGCATTTACATACAGTCAAATATGCACGCGTGTAGAGCCTAAAGTCATCCAAATGCTCCTCAGATCTTAAGTTTATAACATATTTTGCTAATGTTTCTGCCAACTCATGAGGTTATACAGAAATATGAGAATCTGAAGTTACTCATTTAGAACAGAAAGAAACTGTATTTTTTAAATACCCCCAGATATATGGCCATGAGTGTTGTTTTCTTCTTTTTATGTGGCCACTGTGTTCTTCACTGCAAGTGTGGAGTTATATTTGAATATCGTTTTCCACTTCTCCTTTTGGATGGGCACATAGTTCTTCCATGAAGTGTAAAAATTTATTGCATGAGAAGATTCACCATTTAGGGGACCCACTGTCATACGAAGCGCATTGCTGTAGATCCACTTCAGATGCTTTCGGTGGGGTGACTTGGTGACCTTTCACCCAAGGCCCAATTAGCCTGGAGAGTTTATTAAAACTGAGGGGGTTTCTGACAAAGGTCCCAGTAGAATTGTCCTGATGTTTTTAAATGTTGGGGGAGATGAGCAAGGAATATGTAGGATATTCTAGTTTTTCTTTTTGTCCCTAGAGTTTTTACTTGAAATTTTCACCTTGATATTTCCTGCGTTTCTATTTCATGGGCTTAGTACTTCTATCTAACTTCAGGTAGATAGATGGAAAGGGAAATTTTATTCGGTCATGACTTTAGGTGCAAGTCTCAAGTCAACTGGGATTTGGCAGCTTCTGTACAAATTGATGGTGCTCTTTGTTTTTCAGAATAATTCGAATGTTGTTATTTGTCCTGCAAATGGTAAGTGTCTGGTGGTTCTGGGGAGAAAAATATAGACTTGAATCTGGTGTTAAAAGATGCAGGGGTGGGTGTGAGAGGTTAGTTATGAACTGTGCAATGATGGAAGCGTGCCCCTGTGAGCTGTGATAAGAAGGGGGTGAATTATCTTGGTTTTAGTGATGCAATGCATGGAATCCATGTTGCGGTGTTGACCTCCACAGATGAAAGGTAAGAACGGACACTTCGTTCAGCTCTGGCCTAACCATTCTTAGACTAATTTTGTGGGTCCCTTTGGAAGCGCAGAGTAGGGAGGGATTCCATGATGCAGGTGTCATTAATGTGCAGAGAGGGAGGAAGGTTGCAGGTCCTGGCAGATCCAGGAGATGGAGACTGTTGTTTCCTTTCACCTCCTCAGGTTCTGCCTGTGTGTGTTGTAACTGTAAAAATCTGACTTTCCTCAAGTGACTGCAGGAAGCGGGAGCCAATTCTGGTCACTGAGCCCCAGGAATGGAACTGCCAAGGGCTGGGGCTTCCAACACAGTGAGCCTTTGCTCTGGGAACGGGAGGTTTCTAGAAGACTGCAGTGTCCAGACAAGGTTGAGCAGGGCAGGGAAGGATGGCGTTGGTGTTCCACCGCCCCTCTTCCTCAGGGTCCCAGGAGGTGAGGAGGAGCCCCTGCCTGGTCACAGGGTGTCCCGTGGACACCAGCTCCAAGGAACAGTAGCAGTGCTGACCACGACTCCTGCCCCTTCGGTGACACTGAATGTTTTCTCCATTGTTTTTTTTAATCCTCACCCAAGGATGTGCGTATTGATTTTTAGAGAGAGGGAAAGGGAGGGAGAGAGAGAAGGAAAGAAACATGGATGTGAGAAACATTGATCAGTTGCCTCTTTTTCATGCCCTGACTGGAGACCGAGCCCGCAACCTAGACATGTGCCCTGACTGAAAATCGAACCTGTGACCTTCTGGTTTCCGGGACAACGCTCCAACCAAATGAGCCACACCGGCCAGGGTGGTTTTCTCCATTTTTAAGTCCATATTCCTAAAAGGGTCAGATTCTTGAGTTTATGAGGTTGTCATCCCTTTAGCCTTGTTTATCAGCCACCTGTGAAAAGCCAGGCACAATAATTTGTATTCATACCTGGTGTTTAGCTCACTAGAAATCATTCTGCCTCTCTCTCAACTCTTTACAGAGTTAATTCTTCACAGAATGAGGGTATTGTATTGGACACAAGATACAACCTGTGAAAAGACCATTGGTTTGGGAACCACATTATTTTACATATTGTTATCATATTATTTGTAACTGAACTTTGAAGGTTTATGGTTAAATAAGGAGATATCTGAAGTCTTTCCTAGCTCAAAGAATTTTATGAATTTTGTTTTAGGCCACTTGAGCTGTCAGAAATAGGTCACATAAGGAACAGTTTTGAAAATGTTGGGTGCTCTGCCATGAACTCTTTGGGCTGAATGCATAATTTTCTCTGGTGGTCCTTTCAAAAGGGACAACTCTCTGCATACATACGTTCTGGTATGTTTGTTACCAAAATGTAGCCTCGCCGTGCAGGTGTTCCACAGGGTGGTCAGCATGTCGTTCTGCACTGTTTTGTGGTGGAGAGATGCGGAGGACTTGGTGGACTGACGTTCTGGTAGCGTCAGCCGGGGAACGTCGGTGTGCGTGTGTATTCCTGTCTCAAAGGGGGGCTCTTTCCTCTCTAACAAAAGCGTCATCAAAGTGATTGCTGTCAGATATTCCATTCTCATTTTGGTACTAGAGTTTCCAGGTTCCCTCTTCTATTTTTAATTTGATTTCTAGTACTCTGAAGGCAAGGAAATGGAAATAGCCCATCTAACTCACAGGGCCTGGATTTTGCAATAGTAAGAGACAATGGGCTCTTTCTGGCTCTGCATTTGTTTAAAGACTGTGGTAAACTGTCCTCTGGGTCGGTTGGAGCGGGTTCTCCTGTTTAATCTCAATGCGAGTGAATCAAGGCTGGTACATGTGTTGTTTGACGCACCAAATGCTGCAGAGTCATCATCAAAGCCCTTTGTCGACGGCCTGGGTTAGAAGGAGTTGCAGGGCCACTCGTCACCTGCGGGTCGTCATTGAGGGGAGAAGATCAGCGTGGGTGTCAACAATCCCAGCCTTTCCGGGTGTGACTAACAGAGCTGAGTGTTTTTAAGAACCTGGTATTTTAAGCCACAGTTTATCCCACTTGAGGCAGTGTTCTGTTTTAGGTCCTTTTCTGCACCATGCACTAGTTTTATGTCTCCCCCAATAATTACCTTTTTTTTGCTCTTGGCCCCAACTTTTGAGTTTTCTTGCTGTTGGACTTGAGAGGCCGTCTGGTGGGAGGCCTTCATGGCGGGCCCTGGGCCAGCACCCTGGTGCCCAGTTGAGTACCTGTCAGTGTGGTTTGTGAAGTTTCCTCAGGATCGACCTTTTAGAGAGCGTTTGGTTTTCCTGTAGATCAGACAGCTTGTTAGGGCCATTCTGCTGGTACAGAAGCCACCCTCAGTCGGTCACCTCTTGTATTGCACCTTCAAGGTATTTATTATTTAGTTAGCAATGGCCGAGCTGTCTTAATCTGAGGATAGGTTATATTATAATTTAATTAAAAGATTTTCAGCCCTGGCCAGTGGCTCAGTTGGTTGGAGCTTTGTCCCGTAAACCAAAACACTGCGGGTTTGATCGCTGGTTGGGACACGTGTAGGAGGAGACCGATTGATGTTTCTCTCTTATGACAATGTCTTTCTGTCTGTCTGTCTGTCTTTTTCTCTCTCTCTCCTGGCCCCTCCCCATCCCCTCTCGCTAAAATCAATAAGCATATCCTCTGGTGAGGATTAAAACAAAAAGACTTTCAGTAATTCTTTATGACCGTCACTCTGTTGTTACATTGTTGGAGTTTCCTTTGGAAACTTCTTTTGAAATGAACTGCCTTCCCCCCTCAATGTGTCAGGTATTATGTGTGTGTTTGCCTGGGAGCTGTTGCAGAGTTTATCTGCTCTAGGATTGAGCTGTTCATACCTCCTTACAAGAAGCATAATGTCATATAGAGAATTGCTAGTTTGTTTTTGCTTCCAGATGAAATTATTTCTTTTTCCCACAAAGAGACTTTTACTAAAGTAAGTAGTAAGCTATAATATGCTCAGAATAAAACATGGATCAATAGACAGAATAGAGAGTCCAGAAATAGATCCACACAATATGGCCATTGATTTTTGACGAGGTGAAAAGCAATTCAGTGGAAAATGGATCATCTTTTCCACAAACGGTGCTGGATGGATTGTGCATCCATACGCAAAAAGAGGAAAAACACCTTACACAAAAGTTAACCCTAAGTGACTGTGCATTAAGTATAAAATGTAAAACTATAAAACTTCTGGAAAAAAACATAAAAGAAACTCTTCTGTACCCGAGGTTAGGCAAAACATTAGATATGACACCTTGATTCATAAAAGGGGAAAGATAAGTGGAGTTCATCAGAATTAAAACTTCTGCTTTGCAAGAGATACTGCTAAGGAAAATGCAGAGACAAACTATACCCCGGGAAAAATATTTACAAATCACATCCCCTAGAAAGGACTGGTGTGTAAATTGCTCAATCGACAGACATGGCCCAGTGGAAGTAAGGCTTGTTGGACTGTGGTTGGTAGGGTAATAATATGGGTGTAATAATTTATAGTTTTAATTTGAACATTTCACCTAAAATGTCATATGATGTGCTTGAATGTGATATTGTTATGTTACAGAATTACATGCTTATGGTTTTGTAATAAAAGATTTTGTAATAAAAGGGGCATTATTTGTGCTGGACCCTGTATTCTAGAATATATATAGCTCCCCAAAATCCAATACTAAGAAAACAAACAACCTAATTTAAAAGCAGGCAAAAGATTTAAACAGATACTTTACTGGAAAGAATATAAGAATGGCAAATAAGCACATAAGCACATGAAATATTCAACATGGCAGCTCCTCCTGAAATGCAAATTATAATCATGATGCGATGCTTTTAACATCGATCAGAATGGTTGACATAAAAAACACTGACGATACCATGTGCTGGTGAGGATGGGAGCAACTGGAATTCTTGTACATCGCTGGTGGGAAATCAGAAAGCGCAGCCACCCTGGGAATCAGCTTGGCAGTTTCTTCAAAAAGTACACACAGGCTTAGCACTTGACCCAGCAGTCGGGCCCTTGGTCTCACTTTCCAAGAAGTGAAAGCTGATGTTCAGCAAAAGTCTGTACTCAGTGTTTACAGCAGCTCTATTCGTACTTGCCGCACACCGGCGAATAGATGAGCAAATGATGGTGCATCCATGCCATGGGATACTGCTCAGCAGTAAAAACACACAAACTATTGATGTCCATAGCAACTTAGATGCTCCTCAGTGGCTCTAGGCTGAGTACAAGAAGCCAGTTTCAAATATTACATTCCATAAAATTCCACTTATGGAACATTCTGGAAAAGACAAACCATAAGAATGAAGAACAGCTCGATGGTTGTGGGAATCATCTCAACTCTCTGTTTCTATGAGCTTAGCTTTTTAAGTTTCTGCATATAACTGAGAATGTAAGATACTGAACTTTCTCTGACTTACTTTACTTAGCGTAATGCCCTCAAGGTCCACCCCTATCATCACAAATGACAGGATTTCTTTTTTTAATCGCTGAATAATGTGTGTGTGTGTGTGTGTGTGTGTGTGTGTGTGTACATACCATCTTTATTCATTCACATCAGTGAACGTTTAGGTTGTGTCCACACCTTGGCTATTGTAAATGATGTTGCAGTGAACATGGAGGTGCAGGTATTTTGAGATCCCCTTTTCATTTCCTTTGGATAAATGCTGAGGAGTGAAATTGCTAGATCCTATGGCAGTTCAGTGTTTAGTGTTTTGAGGAACCCATATACTGTTTTCCATAGCGGCTACACCAATTACATTCCCACCAGGAGTGCAGAAGGGTTTCCTTTCCTCCCGTCCTCGCCAACACTTGTTATCTTCTGTGTGTTTGATAACAGCCTTTCTGACAGGTGTGAGGTGGGACCTCTTTGTGGTGTGCATTGGCATTTCCCTAATTATCCTCTTTTGCACCTCTGGGTTTAGTCTGTTTTCCCTGGGACTAGAGCCTTTGCAGATAACGTCTCAAAGAGAGTTAATCAATGATTTTTGTAGAAGGGTAAGTGTGCTTGTTTGTTTTGATAAATCCTCCATGCAGATTTGAGTGTGTAAACCAGTTGTGAGTTCGGAATTGATAGCTGTCACTGTGTTTTATCACTGTAGCCCAGGAGGTAGTTACTGTCACTATCCCCACTTTCTGACAGGAAATTAAAGCAGAAGGTTTAGCAACTTGTCTAAAGTCCCACCATCAGCAGAAACCAGGCTCTGGACCTAAAATTCATGCTCTTAGCCATTCCATGGCCCGGAGGGTATGGGTTTTTCCTGCTTCTGGGCAGCATGTTATGGTTTGTGGAGTAGGACCAAGACTTGTGTTTATTGGATAAGCCCATATTAGTCTTTTGAGACCCGAATATTCCCTGGGACATTGGCTGGGCTGTTGAACAAAGGGAAGTACAAATATTCTGCTAGATGTGTGTGCATTTGTATTTCATCAGAGTCCTGAAAATGTTTTTCAAAGCAGAAATTTCACTTTTAAAAAATCTGTTTACTACATATGATATAAGCAAGAACAGGTTTTTCTGGGTTCTAGTTTGAAATTTGTTGAGAGCCACACAGGTAAATGAGCATCTAGTGTAAGAGCGTGGCCTCGTGGTTCAGTACCAGTGGGTGAATCACAAGGACAGGTTGCAGTCCCCCTGGGTGTTGGAAGTGTGCATGGGCACAGTCCCCTCACACACCTTTTCCAGAAACTTTTCTCTACCTGTTAAAGGAAGCCTAATGCAACTGAGTTCCTTTTCTCTCCACACATTTTGAAAACTAGGTAGAAACTTAGAAATGATCGAAGGAAAGACTTTATTTATCCTCATGTGTGTGTCAATAATAATGAGCCTTAACTCACCAAACAGAGCCGCTTCTACCAGATATCTGTGTTTTTTCTCCTATTACCTTTCTTGGTCTTGAGGGCATAATCTCTTCCGGGACTTTTGGGTTTCTTCAAAAGGCTGTTCCCTGGCTGAGCAAACTGCCTTTCCCTTTTATAGGGCAGTTAGGAATGTTTGATGGAAAGCAATCAAAACCCACCCACACCCACACCCCCCAGATTTTACTGTGGCGATTAAGTGTCTTTAAGTGTTGATCGAGTGCATGCTTTTAGAGTCACAGTTTTGTCAAATTGGGTCCTGCAGTTAGTGTTATACAGTCCCCTGATCACCATATTATACCATATCCCTCAGTTTTCAGTGGGATTTGTACCTTGGAGATGGCCTGGTATAGAAACACCTTGCTCAGCCCACTGGCCCCCGTGAACTGCGCTGGGGCTGGTTCCCTGCTGCAGTTCAGCGGCCTGGCGGAGCTTTAGGCAGTGGATGCCTCAGCTGAAGCCCTGGCTTGCGAAGCGACTATGGCTGTGCATCTTGGTTTTATAGGATTTTTCTCTCTAGGATTATTAGAAGTGAAAGTGCTCAGGAGGCATTTGCTATTTGCCGACTGTAATTTCTGTCCAGTTCTTCAGGAACATTTCTGATGCTGAGTATCTCCCTGTGTTCTGTATCCACGCTCCTTGGTTCTGTTCACATTTAGATTGGAATTCCTTTAAGGGAGGATTTCTTCTCAGTCTTGTCCTAAATCCTGGCATTGCCTGAAGCCGTGAAGAGATGCTTATCTGTCCTCTCACTTCTCAGGTTCCCTACCGTCTTGGGTCCATTTGGGCTATTATAACAGAACACCACAGCCTGGAGGCTTATAAAAACAGACGTCGTTTCTCACAGTCTGGAGGATGGAAGTCCAAGATTAAGGCGTGGGCAGATTCAGTGTCTGTGAGATCCTGCTTCCTGGGTTACAGAGGTGTCTTCTCACTGTGGCCTCACACGGAGGAAGGTGTGAGGGGACGCTGTGGTCTTTTCTAAGGGCTCTAATCCCATCATGGGAGCTCCACCCTCATGACCTCCTCACCTATCCGAATCTGTACCTCATAACACCATCACACTGGGGGTTGGGTTTCAACCATCAATTTTGGGGGGGACACAGGCATTCTGACCATAACATCCTTACCCCGTCAAGCCTTCCTTACCTGAGCTGGATGTGCCAGGTCTGAATGGGTGAACTACCACTTTGTTTGTGACCCTACCTGTACTCACCTGTATGTGCTGTGTTCCCTGTTGGCTTACCTGGCAGGACTGTATTGATGGCACAATGCTTTGGGAGAAAGTAGATTCTTAACAACATTGAGAAATGACAAATGGCCCACCATCCGACCTTTCTGGAGGTAGAAGGCCATGGCCTGGGGCTCATTTACAGATAACCCCTTGAGAACCCACATCAGAAGAGTCCAGGTCCTGCAGAGACTGGTTCTGAGTCCCCTCCAGCTACCTCGTGCTGGGTTTTGATGTTGGTGTCACAAATTACAGAAAACCATGGTTTCCAGCAGCTTCTGGTTCCCTTGGGGGAGGGGGAGTGTACAACACACTAGGTGACAATAAACCAATCTCATCACCTCGTGGGGTGGCTCCTGGGCTCCCAGGTCCTTGTTGGCAGGTGTCTGTGGCCTCTGATGGTCAAGGTCCTTCTGGCAGAGGCTCAGAGAGAACTGTGGGTAAGTGGGACCAGCCCAGGTTGTTCTCCCACACCACCTCCTCAATCACAGCACAGATGACCTGTGGCCTCTCTTCTAAATAACGTGTGGGCACGGTGGGGTGTGGGGGTGGCCTGGGGAGTCAGTTCTCGGCCCTAGGAATCGGGTTTCTTTTTAAGGAGAAACACGTACCATAGCAGGTATATGGTGCTGGGATCCTGTTTCGGCAGCTGTAGTTTCAGATTCCTGCAGTTTAGCTCCAGGAAGGGTTGTGCCAAGCTATTCAGTGAGAGAGAGAAATCAGAGTGGAGGGAGAGCTGAGCACATCCTATGACTGTCCTATGAGCAAGATTAAACATTTCTTTCCTGGCTTCTCCCTTAGCTGCAGCCGGCACCACTGCAGGTGGGCTCACCGCCTTTCCTCCTTTGGGAGGAACTGCTGAGTCTCCGTTTACCCTCGGCTGGGCTGTGGTGCTGGGTGTGACTGAGGACAGTCTGGAGCCTTGCTTCTTCTGTGTCCAGGCTGGAGGCTGGTTGCATCTGCTCTCCTACCTCCTCACGTCTCCTTCCTGTTAATCAACTGCTTTAGGACAGAGACAGCTGCCAGGGGAGTATTCAGTCCAGACCTCCTCTGTCCACGTGGACTTTGTCCAACCTGGGCAGTGACGGCAACAGCCTGTGTGCGGGGCGCCCCCTCCCACCAGAGGCTGCCTTCTTTCAGATATTTGGAAATGTCACTTAACTCATCTTCAATTTAAAGTATGTTATTAAATTTTAATGTTTAAGTTGATGGCTGTGTTTTATGGCCTTTATTTGATTTCCTTCCTAATTGATTTTTCTTTTTCCCTTATGAAAGGTGGTGTTTTAAGGGGGAAAGTGGGACGTAGCCCCATTCTGAGGATCTCCAGTGACTTTCGAGAGCCTTTCACACAGGCAGGGATACGATCAGGGAGCCGGGGTCACGGCAGGGCCTGTCAGCCCGGGGCATGTGCGCTTCTAAGAGGAAAAGCCCCTCCCTGGACACGCTCAGTGCTGCCTCTCCTTCCTCTTCCCCGGGAAGCTGGGCACGAGCGGGTAACGGGCATGGTCTGCCTCCCGAGCCCCTGCCGCTCCTTCCACTGTGTTCAGTGCCTAATGGGCATGTCTTTCTGGTTGCAAGGTGACCGGGGATGTTGTCGCTGACCTTGTGTTCCCAGGCCCAGGTGTGTTGCAGTCAGAAAGTGTTATGCCAGGCCTTCCAGATGAGAGTCAGTCATGAGCTGATTCAGGTGGAAAGAGACTAGGAAAGTGATTTTTGTGTTTTGGGGTATGTGGTCTTGGATTTGTATATGTTGGGGGGGTGTACATGTGGTGTGTGTGGTCTTGGATGTGTACATGTGTGTGTATGTGTGGTCTGGGATATCCACATATGGGGGTGAGTATACATGTGTGATGTGTGTTCTGGGATCTATACATATGGGGGGTCATGCACATGTGGTGTATGGTCTTGAATGTGTACATATGGAGGGTGTGCATGTGTGGAGTTTGGTCTGGGATGTATACATGTGGGGGGTGCAGTGTGGTCTGGGATGTATACACATGGAGGGTGTGCATGTGTGGAGTTTGGTCTGGGATGTATACATGTGGGGGATGCAGTGTGGTCTGGGATGTATACATATGGGGGGTGTGCATGTGTGCAGTATGGTCTGGGATGTATACATGTGGGGGGTGCAGTGTGGTCTGGGATGTATACATATGGAGGGTGTGCATGTGTGGAGTTTGGTCTGGGATGTATATATGTGGGGGGGATGCAGTGTGGTCTGGGATGTATACATATGGGGGGAGTGCATGTGTGCAGTATGGTCTGGGGTGTGTACATATGGGAGGTACACATGTGTAGAGTGTGGTCTGGGATGTATACATGGGGGGTGCATGTGTGCAGTATGGTCTGGGGTGTGTACATATGGGAGGTGTACATGTGTGGAGTGTGGTCTGGGATATGTACATGTGGGTGTATGCCCATGTGGTGTGTGGTCCGAGATGTATTCACATGGATAGGTGTGTGTGCACGTGTGGTGTGTGGTCTGGGGTGTGTACATGTGAGGACGTGGGCACATGTGAGGTGTGCGTGCACATGTGTGCGGGAGCCCCTCAGATAGCTTCCTGAAGCATGCACCTGTCACCCATGGTGGCTCTTTGACCAGGCACCTTGGCGTCCGCAGGACCAGACGACAGCTCTCTCTTGTACTTGCCCCACTCCTGCCTTCCTGGCTTCTTAATGCTCTGAGGTTTTCTTTTTTCTTTTTTACCCTCACTCAAGGACATTTTTATTTTCATTGCTTTTGGATAGAGAGGAAGGGAGAGAGGGAGAGAAACATTGATGTGAGAGAGAAACATCAGTTGGCTGCTTCCTGTACATGCCTGGACCAGGGATCTGACCTGCAACTTGGCATGAGCCCTGACTGGGATCAAACCCACAACCCTTCAGTTACAGGACAATGCTCACGCCAACTGAACCACACTGGCCAGGGCAGTTTGAGGTGTTCTTGATTCTGAGACAAATCTAGAATCCAGTCACTGCTGATCTGCAGATCTGGAATAAGGCCTGTCTGTGTCCTACAGAGAGACTGATAGAGAGCCAGGGCCTGTGGAGGCAGCAGGTGTTGGGGAGAGTCGGTGGTGCCTGGCTGTCTCACAGGATGGTCACTCGGATGGCTATTCCTGAGGCGGCTCCTCTCTGACCAGCAGTGGCACATGTCTAGTGGGCCGGTCCGTGGATGCTGATCCAGGCGGGACATCTCGTGTCCCCGTGTCCTTTCTGTACCATTTCCTCCTTTGGCAGAGCCCAGGACAGGGCCTCCTCTCCAGCTTCCTGTCGGTGTTCCTGTATCAGCACACATTCTTGTCACCGGCTCACGAGGGCAGCCACATCGGTGGCCCAGCGGCACTTTCCCTGGACCCTGGGGAGGAGAGCAGATTGGGGAATGCTGGACTCTGAACCCAGAACAGAATAGTTTTTTCCCAGACCTGCTGTTTTTCTGAATATTCTTTTATATTCTGGTCCTGACATTTTCTTTCTAAGGGAAATCAGAAATTGAGTTTTTCTTTAAGGAAATGTGTCTTTGTATATTTGCTGCCATCTGAGGATTCTCTAAGAGCTCAGGTCACATGGAACCAGTTCCTCCTGGGTGAATTTGGTGGACAATTAAGGGGCATCGTACAAGCTTTGCTGCCCACTCTGCACCCACAGTTTGTAGGGAACCGACTGCCTACTCCTGTGACGCGGGACAATGAACTACACGATAGCGTGAAATAATAGTCCATTTGTTTTCACAAGATCAGTGGGAAACTTAAAACACAGACTTCTTTGGACTTCAGAGGGGCATTTTTTTTTGTTGTTTTATTTTGTTTTAAATATTGTGAAAAGGGAACGAGTCTCTAGGTAGGCTTCCAGACTTGTCCCCCTGTAGATGGTGTGACTGAGTGAGGGTCAGGGTGCAGGAAATTCTAGGAAATCTGTCAACTGATTTCCTAAAAAAACATGCTGGTGAAGATGTTCCTGATGAGTGAAAACATTTCAAAAGGACACATTAAATGGTTGTTGCTGTTATTTTAAAGGTTATCATAACTTTCCTGTTGCTTTACACATAAATTGCCTGTGGAGTAGTAGGACAAGGTTCGTGTACTTTTTTCTCTTTTCCTGTCTGCATATTTGGTTTTTTGTTTTGTTGTTGCTCATAGATACATGGGTGTGTAGTTAAAAGGAGGATTTAAAAGCCGAGTCCAGTGGAACCTCGTGTGTGGAGTAGTCCTGTCTAGAGAAGGCGACAGAGTCGGTGCTGGACGTGGGGCGACCCGCAGCGTAGCCTCTGCTCTTCAGGTGGCACCGAGGCCGAGGCTGGCGCTTTGAACAAGGGCACAAGTAAAGCCAGCAGCAAGCCAGCACCAGGCTGCCCTTGCTTCCGTGTCTTGATGGGTCGTATTGAGAAGCTACGGGTGGTTCTCGTGGGAGGAGCATCTGGCTGTGGTCATCTGCGGACCCTCAAGATTTCAGTTTTCGGTTCATGACAAAGTTTTCAGTGATTTTTTTAAAAATTTGACTAATAAATAGGATGGAATTTGGCTTTTCTAACCTTCCTGTTCTGCATTTAATGTTTCCGCATCAGATGCTTTTCTATTATGATCATGATGATAATAGTGATAGAAATTCCCCCCATTTATCGAGCTTCATGTGAGCTAAGCGCTGACATACCTTTAATCCCAAGAGAAACCACTGGAGTAGGCAGTGCCGCCCCCGTGTCACTCGGGTCAGGGCCGAGGCTCGGGGAGCCGTTCGTAAGTGTGCCCAGAGCCAGGCAGCGCGGCGGGGCGGGGTGGGGCGGGGCTTCCAGCCCGGGTCTGCTGCTCTGCAGCACCTGCCTTACCTTCCTGCTGTTCCTTTTCTGAACTTCTTACGATGTTGTGTATATTCGTCATGTATATTGAAATCTGAGTATTTAAAACTCTCTAGGGGGATTTGCAATTTAAAAGAATCTTAGTGTAAAGTTCGGTAATGAGTTCATGTGGAGAAGAATGGTCTCTTACCTTCTGTGTAGGTACTCACCAAGAATTTATTTCACATGAACTTTTCCTCTATCTTATTCCCAGATAGATAACTTGTAAGTACTACTGATACTGAGGGCCGCCACGTTGCCCTGTGCTTTTAGTGGCATGCCACGCAAGTGACGTGGACACTGTCGAAGTCAAGTTGTCTTACTTGGTACCTACGTTTAATGCTTGTGATCACATTTCACAGGAGTGATTTGATCACTTGTAATAAAAATATAAAATCATTCATTTTATTTAGTATAAATATTAAATGATTTCCTGAAGTGCCTTCCTTCCGCCGAAGTTAGTCTTAGACGTCCTTTGTGGAAAGCCATCCTTTGTTCCTGCCAACCTCTTCACTGTCACGTAAGTATCAGCACTTCCCAGTACTGTTTATGTTAACAAATGTGTAACAAAATAGGCCTTTTTTCTATATCATACATGACTCCTTTATGATAAGAATGAGAGAATAATTAGTGGCTTGGGAAGTGTGCC
>PVJI01001582.1:0-174835 GCA_004026765.1 Micronycteris hirsuta | reverse complement strand
ACAGGCAAAGGCCAAGGGATAGAACTTAATGGAACAAATAGACACTATGGAAAACAAAGTGTTTTTTTTAAATCTCCTGGTAAACCAAAGTTTTGATATCACAGAATGTCCAAGAAGAAATTTGGCTCTCATTTGAATTGCTTCCTGCAAAGTTAATTGTTTGCTCCCAATCCATAATTGATGATAGCTTTTCCCTTGCTGCAGTTAGACCAAGGAATTGGCAGTCTTGTGCAGTGGAAGCCAGATACAAACAGGTAATAACACCCCAAGAAAAGCTAAAATATTAGTCTCCCAAGACACAGGCTGTGCAAATGTCTCTGGCTTACAAAAGAGATATCGCTCTCACCTTAGAGCCTGTCTTTTAGACTTACTTTCATAAAAGTTGTATAATAACTCTGAAATGTACAAATGATATGTTGGAAGAAATGCCAGAAGAATGAGCTCTGAGGAGCCTGATTAACCATTTCCACAGTATTCTCAAGGAACGAGAGTTCTCATAGATGAAGGAATAGACTTGCATGTGTAACTAATTTCTTTCCCTCTGTCTTTCTCTCTCTCCACACAGACACACATACATAATATATATTCCTCTGAAACTACCATATACACTCGTTCTCTGGAGGATAGAAGTTCTCTTATGGATCTAGTAGGCTCTCTTGGCTGTGAGGGAATGCCCCTCCCACTGAAGTTATCAAAGTTTTATCCTCTTCCAGGTCCCAATCAAGCCCAACTCATCATCTTCTCTTCGTGGAACCCTTTCTGGATTACTGTAGCTGTTCTTGATATCCCTCCCCCCTGAACTATTTATTTAGAGTCTGTGACATAGCACAGTGTAATTCATCCTTTTTGACAGATTGCTCTGTACTAGTTACTCTCCTCTCCCTACCTAAACGGTGGGACCAAAACCAATTCTGACATTACTTCTCCACTCCCATGAAATTTAGTACACAGGTGCACATGCAGTGTGGTCAATTAAACAACTGCCAACACCACCCCCACCCCCAGAAGGAAGGAGGGAAGGAGGAAAGGAAGGAGGGAGGGAAGGAAGGGCATATTTTTATTTACATGGTTCAAAGATTTAAATTGTGTCTGTGAGCAAAATTTTTTTCCTTTGTTGACTCGATGCAAAATGATTGTGATATGATGGTAAAATAAAAGGAAAGGAAACTGCTATGTAAATATTTTTAAATGTTTTCTCTCTTTTGAAATGTTTTGTTTTATCTAATTTGTCCTCATTGAATCTTATTCAAGCAAAACGTGTTCATGTCCCCATTCCTCTGATTTTGATTACAAGACCATAGAATGGAGTGCTTTATTATTACTCCAAGGGCATTGTTTTCTAGAAAAGCACACACTAGATTCCCGTCACCACCGCGTCTTTCGCTGGGAAGGTAACCTTCAGCAAGGGCTATGGCCTCTTGCCCTGACTGGTGTAGCACAGTGGGTCGAACATCTTCTGGCAGACTGCAAGGTGATAAGTTCGATTCCGGTCAGGGCATGTGCCTAGTTTGTGGGCTAGGTCCCTGTTTGGGGGCGTGCGAGAGGCCACCAGTGGATGTTTCCCTTCCTTTCTCCCTCTCTTCTCCTCATTCAAAAAATAAATAAATAAATGCAATTTTAGAAAAAGAAGAAGAGCTATGGCCTCTTGATCTTTTAGTTGAAATTGCTCTTGTGAAAATCGAGCCTGAATACTATCTTGGCTCACTAATTCATGCCATGCAGACCAAAATTAAAACATTAAAATTTCATAGATATAATATCATTTATAAATCATCTCATAAAAACATTCCTTCCCTGTAGAGCAGGGACATCAACTCATTTTCAATGAGGGCCACATCAGCCTGGCGATTGCCTTCAAAGGGCCAAAATAATTTTAGGACTGTATAAATGTAACTACTCCTTAATTGTTAAGGAGTTGAAATTACATTTGGCCCTTCGAAGGCAACTAACTGCGAGGCTGATGTGGCCCCTGGTGAAGATGAATTTGACACCCCTATTGTAGAGCTTGAAGAGCGGGCATGTCTTCCTCCAGCTATTGCTCAAAGTTCACTATGAGCACATCAATATTTGTCAAAAATAAAGCTGTGATAAAGTGGGGGAATATTCTGCAACAACACCCTCAAAGCACCAAGATGCACACAATGCACCCCCGCACACACCCCTCCCATTGGTGGTCATGGAAACCACCTCAGTGCAATGACAGAGCCACAGAACTGCATTCGTAGAGCACACAGTTCTGAAAGGGCAGCTATCTGATTTTTTATGACGTTATTCCATGCAGATGGAGAAAGAGACTATTTATCATTTTCCCCAAGTTTCTCTCCTATAATATTTCAATATGTTTAGTGGGTGAGGACTTTGGACTAATTAAGTAGATGGTCACCATTTGCCACATTTCAAAACATGACAGATGCTTCTTTTTGCCATTTAGCCTCAGAAAGCAGATGGGGAGTTGATAATTGTTTAAGTTACAGAAATAATTTGCCGAGTTTACTGTGCAGTTTTTAAAAATTATCTTTGGCTACACTTGGATAAAAGTCCTTTTGTTCTCCTGCAATGGTGGAAATGAGAATATCCACACTGAGGTGTTTCCAGGAGGTGCATGACACATGTTTGTTTGTTCGGCTTGCAGATGCTAATGGATATATAATCACATTTGCCAACCATAAAACCCCTGTTGGTGAAACATTTGTCTGCAATAATCCACTGCGTTCCTGAAACATGCTAATTTGCTCTAATAATGCTGGGGCCCTGAAGGGTTTCTATATTGTGTAAACAACTAGCTGTGGTAAGCAATTGTATTGGGGAGGCCATTACATAAAAATCTGGACTTCGTTACTTTTCAGGAGCTTGCGACTTTGTTTGTTTGCTGGTGTTGCTGTGTTGTTTTGTTTTAATTTCATGTGTTTAATGTGTTAGCATTTCACAGTGTAGTATTAAGATGGATACTTTGACCTTTGATATGAAAAGTAGGTGAACCGTATTTTTATTGCTTGATTTGGTGGAAAGGAGAAGATTCCCTATGTATTTAGTTGGAAAAATTCATCCCAGGAATCTGGGAGCTGCTCTGAAGGGTGAATTCCTAGATCTAGTGCCTCTTCTACAAGCTGAATTCTGCCTGGACACGCACGTCTGGTAGTGCAGAATTTCCTTCATTGTTGAGGCACAGTGTCTGCATGCTCATTCCCATATATGTTACTATATATGTTATATATAACTTTATATATGTTACCCACCCATGCCCCCAAGGTCGTCTGTTCAGTACGTCATCTGAGATGTGTTTCTGTGCTAATTGAAATATTGGTTTGTCTTCGACCTGACCTCATCCTGCTCCAACGAGGCTAAAATCAGTGGCAAGCAGAATATCGGAAAGGTGCAGCTGGGGCTGCGTCTGTGTGTGAACACATTTGTGTGTGTGTGGACTTACGTGTGTTCTGTCTGAATGCGCAGAGGGAGAGAGTTTTTCTTTCTATCATATCTACATACATTCATATGCTTCCATGTGAACATAGCTTCAGTTCTGAGAACACCAGACCATTAGCCACATGGTAATTTGACTAGAAAATGTAAGCCGGCTTAAATTAACCAGTTTCTGCTGATCTTTTGGGTATATGAGTTTATATGACCGCTAATATATTTCCATTTTATTTTTATTGTGAAGAATTCCAAACATACACAAACATAAATACAAGAATATAATGAACCTCCGTATTTATTCATCACCAGCCCCAACAAACATTAACTCATTTGCCTACCCGGCCTGCCTCATGTCCGCCCTTAGCCGCATCTTCCCAACCCCACCCTCTGGACTACTTTGAAGCAAATCCAAGATCATATTATTTATATTTTTACATTTCTAAACATTTCAGTATATACTTATAAGTGATAAAAATTCAGTTTTTATATATGGTCAGAATGCCGATGTCACACTAAAAATGAACCATCTTTGTTTATATCACCAAATATCCAGTATTTATATCTCAGTTATCTCATGTCATAAGAATTTATACTTTTAAAAAATTAGATCTAATATATGGATCTAAATAAAGTCCATATATTGCAATTGATTGATATGTCTTTAAGACCTTTAAAAATATACAGGTTCTCCCCTCCTCTTTTTTTCCTTGCAGTTCATTTGTTGAAGACACTTGGTTGTTTGTTTTATAGTTTCTTACAGTCTAGCTTTTGCTGATGGCTTCCTCATAATATAGTTTAATAAGCTCTTTAATCCTCTTATTTCCCATCATTAGTAGTTGAGTCTAGAGATTTCACCACATTCAGATTTAGTAATTTTTTCATAAGACTACATTATGAAAATGCCTATCTAATAAAAAACATGTAGTATCTAGTTGTCTCTTTTCAAGATGTTAGCCATTACTGTTCAATGCCTAGATCCATTAATTCATTAGAGATTATAAAATGATATTATCATTTTCTCATGCATTCATTTATTTGATGTAATATTTCTATAACCAAAAAAACCCTCTTTGTTTACTCATTGGTTGACAGTGGGATAATTAGTGTAGAAAAGAAGGGTAAATTATTGATTCATTTATTCATACTTTTTAAAATAATGATTTAGCTTCCTACTATTCTCTATCAGT
Source organism: Micronycteris hirsuta (assembly GCA_004026765.1). NCBI lineage: Eukaryota > Metazoa > Chordata > Mammalia > Chiroptera > Phyllostomidae > Micronycteris > Micronycteris hirsuta. The sequence continues at coordinate 170,231 of PVJI01001582.1, read as the reverse complement.
ACCCAATAATTTTTTCAATATTATAAGAACACATGAATTTAAAATATACTGAAAAAATCAAATAAAATATATTACAGTATCTCAATCCTTTGTAGTTATTATCATTATTGATGCTAAAATCATTCCAGCTTTGGCTAGTAGGAGACTCCTAAAGTTAGCTAAATTCTTTGGACACGCTCATGGCCATTCTTACCTCTGTTTGCAAGATCGTATCCCAGTGACTTTGGTGATGGGCTGCTCCCTGTCCCTTTTACTCAGCCTACTTTTTCTGTCTCTTGCTCCTTCCAGGTGTTCTCTCACATGATTGGAACTTGTGGCTAGCTTCTTAGAGAGCTAGATTTTAAAGGTATATTGCACGGATACACCAAATGCCAGAACACATTAGTCTTTAACAACCTGTCTTACTCTTCTCACATTTCCAACTTATCTTGGGGAACCAAATTCACCTGGTGTTTGGAATTCTGATTTTTTGGTGGTCTCCTAGCCTCCGACTGCAAATGCTATGTGCTTCTGTCTCTTTCATCTCTGCTTGTCACGTGGTAGCCACTGGAGCACTTGTTGAATGAATCTATGACTGAGAGAACAAAGGGAAAAACTGAACCATGATAGCCTTTTACTTTCAAGAATAAACCCAGTTTTAGACCTTGTGCAGTAAAACTGAGCACAGTTTTAGCTGATAAGAAAGAGTTGATACTACACAAGCTGGAAGACAATGGGTATCCTGAACCATTTTGGGGAAGGACTTCAACAACTGAAGATGGTCCCTTATACAGAAAAGCATTCCCTGGGCTGTCTTTCAGACACTAATTTTGACAAGCACCAAAGTAAGATGCGTGCTTTGGAGTGTTATGGGATTTTGTGCCCAGAGGCTGAAATAATTCAGTGAATCTGAAGGGGTGGGGGTGGCATAAAATTACAGTTGCTTTATCCATTTCTTCTGATCTGTTTAGGTGATTTATCTATTCTGATTTCCCTGAATTGTTTAGTGCTGAGATTTCATGGAAATAGGTGTTCCAAAAGCCATTAAATATTGTTTTTTAATTACCTCACAGCCTCCTCATCTCCTTTTTATTGGCACTAAAGTTCTCTACAACTACCAGCTCCTATAAAGATCATTCTTTTAAAAACCTTGTTTCTTTCTAAGGAATGTTGGTTTTCTAGACAGATCACTGCACAATGGAGTCGGACAAAGACCAGTCATTGTCATTCAAGTCAGTGCTTCACAATATATCTTGGTATTCAGAATCACTCTAATTGGAAAGAGTCCATGTGTCACAATAAAGTTATTTATCCTCCAGACAAGAAAAGCAGTAATTTTATAGCATGTCAGTGCTCACATATACACAAGAGATACACCCAGCTGGAGAGCTATGGCAAACACTTTCCTGTGCACTAGTAAATCCCGGCTTACCACATGTCTTGTTCTGTAAACCACTAGTCTACGTTCCATTTTTTATTGTACTCACTCTAAACGTAAATAATTTTTGAGCATTTAATCTCAATAAATTAGCTTGAATCATATGAAATTGACATTTTGTAAGTCAAAAATATTTGAACATTGGCAGTTATATTTTTCAACCTTCTCTTTACATCTCTTATTTACAAATGTGCACATATGTGCTTGGTATTACCGCTAATACACCAAGGCAGAACTCTTAGGGTGAGGGTCAATAACACAGTAGATGTAAATCTGTATTTCATGTATTCTCCTGGATAATTCCTAAATTGTTGGTTCTGGTCAGATCATTACAGTTTTTGTTCTGGCGCTGTGGCTGGCTAGAAGCTTGACCTATGAGGGGCAGCTGCCGGCTCCATCCATTTCTTATGTGCACGTTGTTTGCATGGTTACTTTTTTTTTCTGGTCCATCTGTGGCTCCTTTGCAGAATCTCTTTAAGCCCTTTGTCCATTTTAAGAGGGTTAATGAATAACTCCAAACTAGATTATATAATAAGTATATAAACCAATTTGACAAGACCACCAGAATCAGAGTATGTCAGAATATGCTGAAAGAGAATGTGTTGAACTCTTTAACTTATGAATCTATTGTCAAGCAGAATATTAAATTTTAATAGAACTTAATTTATTTCTACTTTTTCAAATGACGAAGTAGATATAAAAGAAAGTTTAAATTGAACTGGAATTTTTCTTCCCACAGGTGGTCCTTCCCCATGGCTTAGATTTCTCCCAGCATGGTAGCTGGATTCTGAGAGAGAACCTCTCAAACGTGAGCTTTCCAAGAAAACGAGGCAGATGTTGTCTAGACTTTTATGACCCAGCTTTGGAAGTCACATCATGTCACTGTACCATCCTTAATGAAGTAAAGTCATTACAAGCCCACCCAGATCCACGGAGAGGGGACATAAACACCATATTTCTATAGGAGGGATGTCAGTTTGTCAAATTGCCAGTTTGTGGCCATTGCTTATAAACCATCACACTGTCGCATTAAAGAATCCCCCAAAAAAGCGTCTCTAACAAACAGTCCCCTAGTGACATGGAACTCATTATAATCACAGAATACAAACTACTCCTTTTCTGGACAGAGAGAAATGAAAATACATTCTCAAGGTGAACAAAAATATGCTTTCTCGTAATTTCCAGTTCAGGGTCCTGCTTCTGCCCTCAGGAACAGGGCAGAGCAAGTCAGCTTCCCTTCTTACTTGAAAGTAGCTTTCAAGGGAACTGTGTTTTCTTTTGGAGTCTCACATTCCTAGTCGTTCTAACCAGGTTTCCTGTATCCCTCATCACCTAGTTATTCTCTAAGCAAACAATGGTTTATCCTTACCCTACCTAAAGTGCTGCTCACTCAAAACACAGGCTCCATTTAGTGTTGCCTTTTGCTGTCTATTTATATATATATATTCTATTTATATATATATTCTATCTAATATTATTTATATATAAAATCATTTCCCAAAGGAAATATATGCTTGTATAGAACAATTCATTACAGCATACTATTAATATATAATTTTTCAGATCCTCAGAGTGCCAGCCTACCCTAAATCGGTGAGACCTGGGGAGGTTGACTGTTCTATCATCTTTCAGGCAGCAAACATTTGTGCCCATATGGCAAATAGTCTCAGCCAGTAAACACTCCACTGCACCATACTGAGTTGAAAGTGTTCGGCAATGTGTGTTATGTGCCCCTCAGGAGCCTCTCTTTTGCCATAGGTATGTGTGTTCTGGTGAACTGCTTCGAACCATAATGCCAGAGAAAATGCATGCAAGCGGTAGTGCTGAGGCTGAGGCAAATAAAAAACCAGGAAGAGTATCACACTGCATGGTAGCACGCAGGGTTTCCAGCAGTTTGAGGAAATGTTGATGGAAAGGTCAAGGTAAAGATCAGCAGGAAATTAGGGATTGGCGTAAGTCCTTTTGACATTCTGAAAGGTATTATAAAGAATCTCTGCAGGAATGACTAACAGTTGTCTGCAATATTTCTAGAAGAAGCTGAAGCTACAGCATGTTATGACTACTAGTGATTTAACACGAATGGAAGGGTGTTGCCAGCATGTAACGCTGGGAACTTCTCTTCCTAGGGAGTATGCTCTCCAGACCCCGTATGATGCAGATGCAGTTGTTACTTACTCCGTTTCCAGAAATACAGGCCCCACACCAGAGAGCATATTTCTATATTCTAGATGAGTTGTTTTTTAACTTATTGGGGGTGACATTGGTTAATAAGATCATGTAAGTTTCAAGTGCACATTTCTGTGACATGTAATGTGTGTACTGCATTGTGTACTCACCACCCAAAGTCAAGTCATCTTCCATCACCATATATTTGACCCCCTTTAACCTTTACTACTTCCCTCCCCCCTCTCTCTAGTGACCACCATACTGTTGTCTGTGTGTACAGGTTTTTGTTTGTTCATTTTTTTATTTGATCATGTGTTGCTTTCAGTTTTATATCCCGCATATGAGTGAAATCATGTGCTTCCTAATTTTATCTGTCTGAGATTCCATTTAGCATGATTTTCTCAAGGTCCACCCACATTGTCGCACGTGGCAGTATTTTACCTTTTTGTCTGGCTTAGCGGTATTCCACTGTGTGTATGTACTGCGTCTCCTTTACCTGATCACCTGTCAAAGGGCACTTTGGTGGTTTCCGTGTCTTGACCGCCGTGAATAATGTCTATGGCCATGTCCCCCTGAACGAGCCACATCTCATCTCAGTGAGTTTTGATTAAGGAAGACTGAAGTAGAATTAATTTCCCTACAAATGGTATTTGTCGTCCATTACTTGAATTGGGTTTAGCTATTTAAAGAGCTATATTACACTGTTGGCCTATAGTAAATTGTGTCAATAAAGACCTCAGATCTTTTTCAGATGAAATTCTGCACAGCCAGAGTCTCTTCCGCACCCCACTCTAAGGTTTATCTGGTTGTGATTGGATGCGGCCCATGGCTCATGTCTGCTGGGCACTTGCTATGCTCCAGACACAATGAAGTGTTTTTCATTATGTCAGGAAATCTTTATAACTTATAAGGTAGTTGCACACGTTCTCCTCATCGTAGTTTTGAGAGGATTATAGAAGCCTGATAAGTCTTACAGTCAGTAAGTGATAGAGCTGGGGTCAGTGTGACAGTTGGGATGATATCGGATGTGGAATGTGCCATCTGTGATGTCAGTTATCCCTCCTTGGTTAGGTTGTGTTTGTAAACTCTGTGAGAAAAGGACTTGATCTGGCATAGCGCTGGCTTGGTTCACAATATACACAGAAAAAATGCATGAATGAATATGTTATGGGTTAGTCCATCTTAAACATCTATGATACAAAGTCAAATTCCTATTAATGCAAAGCATGTCTATCACTCTTAATGTGTACTGCAGGTAGTTTTTATTTTTTTTTAAAGATTTTATTTATTTATTTTAGAGAGAGGGGAAGGGAGGGAGACAGAGAGGGAGAGAAACAGCAATGTATGGTTGCCTCTGCAGGTAGTTTTTAAAGCTGATTTCATAATTACAGGATTCCGTAAAAAATGTCCTCCTGGGGTAGTCAACAGCACCAAGGCAGAGCAATCCTTTTGTTCAGGATGTGTTAGGTATGTCTGCTTTCCAAAAATCTTAAAAGCTAGTAGCAGCATCAGGCATGAAATTATCTAGTGGGCAACCCTAACAGGAAAAACAAGCTTTAAAAGAAGAACATACAATAGATCCTGCCTTTCGCTCTCATTGGAAATTAGCATGGATCATGTCAACCCTAGAGTAACATGGTATCTGCAGTTAAAAATACATGACAAAAGAAACAAATCTGAGATTGTTGAGTTGATCTTTCTCCATGGTTGGGGAGAGGGAAAGCCTAAACAATTAGCTGGTTTAGTAGACTGTTTAAAACATTGCCACTCCTTCCTACAGACCCTTTCCTATGGAAAGATGATATCTACCCCTTATTTGATGTCAGACTTGGCCAGTCGACTTCTTTTGGCCAATGGCATGTGAGCAGAAGCTATGTGTGTCACTTCAAACAAAGTTTTAAGAATCTTTATGTGGTACACTGCCATATGGCCTTTGCTCTCTCAGAAGGCCAGTCATGTCCCAAATAAGAGGGTTCCATTAGCCTGTGTCCCAGAAGGAAGTAGACATCTTGTCAACCCAGGATGGTCATGTAACATTAGCAAGAAATAAGTGGTTATAGGACATTGAGGACTTACAGTAATTTGTTACCAGAGAATGCTTAACCTAAGCTGACTGATAAACTAGTGAACAGGCTTGAGGAAATCTGAGCTAATGCTGCAGAAACATGCATAAAAAGAAGAACAGCTCTTTGCAGTCCCAACTACTTCCAGCAAAGAGGGCAGAGCTGGACGGTTTGGGGACGGGGGCACACACAGCGGGCACCGGGACCAGCCCTGCAATTGAGGGACTGGCACTAATGGGAAAGAAGATGGTATCTTTCTGAAGAGTAGCAGAAACTAAGGAACATTTGCTTCTGCTAATCTTACTGCTTCTTCTCTATCATAATGAACCCATTCCACAAGCTCTTCCTTTGAAATACATAACTGTCTACCATCTGTCAGTACTTTAAGACCACTACGCTACCCTAAAATTATTAAAATACCCAATGGATTTTTATTTTACTTATTTATGAGTTACAATGGTAGTTTGAGGTTGTTCATCTGAGTCTACTATGGCATTGAGCAGTCAAGGACCTGGAGCACCCCGGCCCCAGCCCCATGCCCCTAACTCAGCTGAGCTACTCCACTTCAATCCATCGGTTCTGTCACCAAAGATGTTTGGAAAGCCACTGCTCTCAGACAAGGCCACAAGGTCATTTCAACAATTCGAAATGATTATCGTCAAATTCTGTTGACTGTTCTGGTCTGTCCTAATTTCAGCCCTTCTTTTCTGAGCATGTGGCAGCAGAATCATCCCTACAAAGGTAAATATTCATGTGCATTGCATTTTGCTTGCAGGCACCATATAAACTATATTTAGAACTCTGAATGTTGAGATATACCGTGCCAACACGGAAATTTAATTACTGTGATGGACTTTAAATCCATGTACCTTCTCGCACTGTGGAATAAACATTACCTCTTGTGTTGTTCATGCTCCTTTCTGTTCCTGGAAGAGACGGTTGCAACCTGTCTAACCAGAGCACCCACCTGCCCTTTCTTCCAAGTGAGTGGAATAAACTCTAAGTTTTATAGCTGTTTTATCTTTTTATTGTGAAAAAGAAATATTGTCTTGCTAAACTTTTTGGACACTTCTCAATATGTGATATCTCCCTGCTACTCCCTATCAGTCACTCTGGTAATAAATGATAATGTTCATTGCTAGAGTTTGTAAAGCTCTGTCAAGTTAGCCCATTATTTTAAGCTCAGGTTAAGGTAAGGAATTTAGATTTGTGTAAGCCTGGTACAGTTTCATGAAAAGTCAGAGGCATTTTAATTTTTCTCTCTCTGTATCCAAGGGACTTTAATTTCTTAATGTTACATTAATCAGTATTTTAATATTTCTTTAAAAAGGTATCTATTCTCCGTATGCTATTTACTGACCTTTTTCAAAGTCAATGAACAGGTATTAGAAGTATCTACATGATAATACAGAAACTACTGCTTTCTTGGCCCTTATGTAATAATAGGTAAGTGGATGCTTTTAAAAATGAATCTGTCCATGGTGCTTTTTCTATTCCTGTATAGGATTTTGATTTTATTTAAAATGAATGGCATCAGCCCCAGGTCCGAAAACTAATAGAATTTCTGCATTTACCGCTGATGCATAACCTTTGGGTTCAAATGTGTGTCGGTCTGCAGTCAGCTGGTTGGCTGAAGCAATGCTTTAAAACCAAAATGAAAGGATCTTTGTTATACTCCAGCAGGCACCAGATATGAAGGCCAGTTGGGTTGAATTATTATTAGAATGATTTTACACTGGGCTTGATAAATAGTACAAGATAGGCTGTAGGAAGTAGATACACCCCCCTAAATGAGAGAAACAAAGAAAGAAATGTGTTTGATTACCCGACACTGATTCATTCTGCGAGACAGAAGGGTAATAGGAGTCCGGGAACGGGGAGAGCATACCGTACAAGCCCTGGGCAGTGCACTGGGAGCGTGTACACTGTCGCTGGACAGCCAGGTGTCTGTAAAGGTGTAACTGCCCATCCAGTTGTTCGCAGCTCCAGTGTGTGTGTGTGTGCACACACAGAGCTGACTGCAGCTTTGAAAGGCCTGGTGAAGGGGCAACGTTCTCTAGATGCAGAGAGCCTGGAATTCAAAAAAAGCTCAATACAGCTGCCTGCAGAACTGCTGCTCTGGGCTGGCCCTGTGCTGTCTGAGACAGTGCAATGGAGTACAGTAGTCCTCCCTTATTCAAAACAGACGCATGCCCAAAGCCCCAGTGGATGCTTGAGCCTGTGGATAGTGCCGAACCCGATCTATATTATGTTTTTCCTACACACACATACTATGATAAAGGTTCACTTATAAATTAGGCACAGGAAAAACTAACAACAAACTAATAAGAAAATAGAACACTTATGATGATATACTGTAAAGGATGTTATGTGAGTGCAGCATTATTAAGTAAAATAAGGGTTACTTGAACATGAGCACTACGATACTGCCACGGTTGATGTGATAACCAAGAGGGCTACTGAGTGACTAACAGGCCGACAGCATATCCAGGCTGTACATGGTGGACAAACGGATGACTTATGTCCCTGGCAGGACAGACCAGGATGGAGTGCGATTTCACTGTCCTACTCATAGCAGCATGCAATTTAAAACATGAATTGTTTCTTTCTGGAATTTCCCACTTGATATTGTTGGGCCACAGTTGGCTGCAGGTAACTGAGCGCAGAAAGTGAACCCACAGATACAGGGGGCTGCTGTATATGCTTGGACATGGAAGGTGAGTGAAATCCAATTCTGTGACTTATGGTTTGGGTGGCCCTGGGCAAATTATTTAATCACTAAATCTGTCTCTTTATCTGTAAAATGGGAGTTGTCATGAGGATTAATGAAATAATCCAAACAAAGTGTCTAGCCCAATTCTGGGCACATAATGGTCTCTGGATAAATGAAAGTTATAAAGAGGACCTGGCCCTCAGGAGGTGACGTGCCCTGTGAGTGGCCAAGCTTGGAGCTGGGATTGAGGAGAAGCAAACCCATGGCATCCACAGGTGTGGACAGATTCTGCTGCTGCCTGTGCAGCACAGGGTCCCTGCAAGCATCCCGGCCTCCGGGAACAGGAGGAGGTCCCGGGCGAGCCACGCTCAGCAAGTCTGGGATACGCCGAGAGGGTGGAGGTAGGGAGCAGGGATGATGGATACATAGAACACACTTTGCCTTTTTTCCACATATAGCCACTCTGCTTCTTGTTGAAACACAGCTCAACCTAAAACTCACCACTTTGTGTTCTCTGTGTGCCTCTAAACCCACCCTAACAATGAACGTAAATGTTTGATAGCCACGAATACTTGTTTTAGTGCATAGTCTATCAATAGAAACATATGTTTTAAAAAAGCATTCTGCCCAGATCTTTTTTAAATGAAGCTATCTCCAAATGAAATGTACGGTGCCTTCACCACTGGTCTCCTCCCTTGGCACATCCCCTTCTGATTGCTCCTTTTCTTCCACAGCAAACTCCAGCATCTGTGTGTTATACAGGGCACAGGAGACGAGTTATAAAAGTCACTGGGAAATATGAGGAAAAGAAAAGAAAAAGTTAACTGAATTGCAAAGCTTATAGCACAAAAGGAATGTGCTTGATATTTGCCAAGGATGGGGTGCTGGAGGGAGCACATGTGCCCTGGCTGGCCATTTGCCTGCTTGTCCTAAAGTCTGTTTTCCTCCCTTCTGCCACTCTACTGTCAATCACAGGAAATGCCATTTTTAAAGCATCCTTGACAACCAGCTTCCTGTAGTTTTGGCCAGCAGAAGACTTGAGGGTGGGAGGAGGGAGAAGTCAAGGTCTCCCTCTGCTTTTGATGGTCATTTGCAGCTGTCTCCTCTGGCTTCAGTCCCACTGGACAACCCCAACCAGCTCCTGCGAGGCAGTCCCCACAGTGACACTTGATCCGGCCTGAGTGTATTGGTTTCTGAAAATACCACTTCCTAGGGGTCATGGCTTCCTGCTGCTGCCTTTCTTTGGGATGCCTCCTCTTCCCCTGATTGGCTTTTCATGTCCTCCATCATCTGTGTAGCCAATTTCAGTATTACGTTTTCTCTATTTGAAGTACCTAGAGTGGTTTGTGTTTCTTATCTAGACCCTGAGGGATATACTGCACATGATGATGTGAACCTACTTCTGCCTAATGATTTCATTAGACTGGGAAAGTTAATGCATTTAAGCAGATGTGTGTCTCTACAGCTCTGAATAAAAACAAAGAGGCATGAATAATGCACCAAGACATTCCATCACAGCAAAGCACTGTTTCAGTCCCTAATATCACTTGCCATTTGCAAATATCTCCCCGTTTGTTAGTCTGGGGATTTGTCATTAGGGCTAAACTATATCACATGACACTCAAACACCTCTGGCAGTAGTCTGCAAATATTCTGCACCATTTCAGGTGGGACAAACGGCTGTGAAGTGAATTTTCCCTTCACCCTGTGCTTCCTGACATAGAGCCCATTTTTACTCACCAGAAAAAAAGGCCTGCCCATGGTTGTAGGAATTGCCTGAGCTACAAGACAAATGTGCCCTGGCTTGCTTTGCATTGTGCCCTTCTGAATGAGAAAACCTGAAGAAAGATTTTATTAAGTGTTTAGAGGACACTTGATAAAAAAAAAACTTGTTATTTTTTGTAAGAATTCAGGCAGTTGCGTATAAAAGGGGCCATTAAAATAATTCATGTCTGAAATTCAGCAAGAACATGATGCAGCATGTCAGGTGGGGGAGCTGACTCCTCAGAGCCTATGTCCTCCCAGCGGGGTGCTTGAGTGATAGTAAAGGACCCATCTGAACAAAGTGGAAATGGAAAAACTGGCATGTTTTTAAGGATAGCTTAAATTAGCTTTGAAAATAGCAAGATCCCACTAGAAGCAGATGACATTCTGATATTTAATGAGTTGGAAACCAATTCTTCCTTGACAACCAGCACCCCCTCACGCATACAGCTTCTTGTTCCCACCAAACTTGGGAAGGAGGGGATAGTGGTGATACTTACTTCTCCTATGAGATGTGGAAGGGTGGTTTCGCTTCTATTTTTTTTTTTAGTGCCATTCTTTTTTGTTATCCTCACCGGAGGACAATTTTTATTGCTTTTAGATAAAGAGGAAGAGGGGGGAAGAGAGAGAGAAACATTGATGTGAGAGAGAAACACTGAGTAGTTGCCTTCTTGCATGGGCCCTGACCAGGGATCGAACCCAAAACCCAGACATGTGCCCAGACCAAGAATCAAACCCGTGACCTGTCAGTCTACAGGATGTTGCTCCAACCAACTGAGCCACACCAGCCAGGGCCAGGTCTATTCTTATAATCCATTTTGCATTCAGCTGGGGTAAGTACCTACAAACTGGGAAAGTATCTTAGTTGTCTCCAGCTGAGTCCAATGGCAGCTAAGGGCAGGATCAGCAAGTGCCCTTGGAAATGTACTCATTTTGTATCTAAATTGTACTTCTATGGTATGTCTGTATTCAAGATGTGCCTCTGTCTCTACTCCCCATTATTTGGGGTCCATAGAACTTCATGTACTTAAGACCTACATTTCCTTGAGGTTTTGAGCAACTGCTAAATGTGACCACTTTTTATCTGCCATTACTCTTCAGTGTCTTTTAATATTTAGAAAAGTATATATCCATTCTATAAAAGAAATAGGATAGGATTTTAAGAAGGCTAGAAAATAATGCAACAATAAATTCTTCAATACCCTGTTGTCAGATATGTTTCACTAAATTGAAAATATCAGATTACCTTTTTAATTATTTCAAACTCACACTGGGAATTATACAAGAACTACATATTAGAGGAGAAAATAGGCTTACCTTTTCTATCGTTAAACTCCAGGCACCCCCATGGATACTTACAGCAGTGATTTCAACAATACTGTTAATACTGACTTACTTCCAATCAGAGCTGAGAGATCAAAAATGACAAACCCTCTATGGATTCACTCATTTTTTTAACTCGTGTTTAAAATTAATAGTTGTCTTAGCCATTCAACAGTAAATAATATAGCTGAGCTCATTAATTTAAATTTTAATATAACTCTAGATTAGTTCTCTGTGATAAAAGAGCCAGCATGCAGAACTCCAGTAACTGTCCCAGGGCTTCATCCCTGACTGTGTGACCTTGGGCAGGCTACTTAAGTGTCCCTTGAGTATCTCAGTGTCCCTTTTCTCTAGAAAATGCCTATGATAAGTGTTTACCTTGGATCACTGTTATGAGAATTAAATTAGATAATTTGATTGTTATTCAACAAATATGTTTTGAGCATATCATATGTCATAGACAGGGAGCTTGTCCTTGGAAGTTTTGGAAGTAAAAATAGAAATTAATCACATAATTACAGGTGGATAAAAGGAAGCCACAAAAGGAAGATATGTGGTGTTATAAGAATAAATAACAGGGGCACTTCACTTAATCCAGGAAGAGGAGGGGATTGGGAAGGTTTCTTGGAGGAAATGCGAACGAGTTGAGATGTAAATGATTTGTAAGGGCTAACCGGCCAATGGTCTGTGTGTGGTGGGGGGGGAGGGTGGGTAGACATCGAGGCAGTTCCCTCTGGAAGTCCCCCGCCTTGAGACAAAAATTGCTAACCTTTATTCCAGATTGATTTACTTATTTATTTATTTATAGCAAAAAAATACTTTGATCCAGAAATGTGGGGAATTACTTCGACAGTAGGTGTGGAGGGAGGCATGCGTCCTCTGTTGATGCACCCATATTTTGTAAATGTGCATAACATGGATTTCTCCCGGTCACACATGACAGGCACATACTGTTAATCATCCCCCCAAAATTAATCAGACACTTACATTGTGCCAGGCACTACCCTAAACACTAAGAACACAGAGATGAATGAGGCACAGCCTCTGTCTTCAAGGACTTCAACCCTAGAGTCTAATAAGAAAAGGAGACACCAAAGCACACAGTCGCAGTAGCCCAGGGCTGTGTATGTGTGTCATGGGAAATGGCCTGGCTGCCTCTGCCTGGAAGGGTCACTGAAGACTCTGCAGAGGAGGTGGTGTGCACGCAGAACTTTAAAGGAAGCCTGGGACGGGCCTTCCAGAGGACCGTATGCAGAGGAACCACATCTATATTCCCTAGGACCTAGGAAAGTGCTTGGCACCTGCTGCCTAAACGACATATACCTGTTTAATTTACATATGACACAATAAGGAGTTCTACAGGTTATTCTGAGTGGTGCCAATGTTACATACAAGTAGAGAGTCAAACTTCCAGATAGGGGTTTGAAAATGCACACTAGGGTAAAAGAGTGAAGACTTTTAATGCATGATGAGGAATACCAAATTTTATTCTCTGATCTAGATGGGGGAAAGCAATTTAAGTATTTTAAGCCAAGGGAATGACATAATCTGCTTTTCATTGTGGAAAAATCACTGTGGCAGCAGTTTAGGTTATGGACAAGTGGGGGAAAAAATTGAAAGCAGAGATACCAGTTAAGAAGCAGTTATAGTTGTCCAGAACAGAGCGGATGAGGTTCAGCGTGAAGGAAGAGAGAGGGAATGAATCTGAGAATAATTATGAGGTAAACTCCGTCTGTAAAATGCGGAGTTAAGGGAGGACAAAGAGATGGAGATGATGAGGAGCTATTTGTGGACGATGTGAGGCTGAGATCATTAACTGAGATAGGAATACAGAAACAGAAAAAAGATTGAGAAAGTATACAAAGATCGGTTTGGGGAACACACAGGGGAAGTGTCCAGATGGAAAGAGCACTGGGCCTCTCGGACAGATTCGAGGACCATAAACTTACTCACTCATTTGCTTAAGGAAGAGAATACGTCAAATAGAACCTTGCAGCCTTCGACTCTTGCTCTGTCGTCCTCCATCCTTCTTCACTTCAGACCTCCTGGTGACTCTCCTTCCTGGTCACGGAAGAACTTGTAAATTGGCTCATATTCCCCTTCTGCCCAAATCCCTGCTATTGCATTGTCATTGCCCTTGAAGAAATTGTCATGTGTTGACCTTTCTGGAAAAGAAAACCAAGATATTGCTAAGAGATATCTTGTCCCTCTGGCACAACCACCTGGAGATAAAGAGGAGAGGAAAGCATACACTCTATACCATTTGGAATTGTGGGGGGTTAAAGAATCTTACAGAGCAGAGAAAGAACATTTTAGAAAACAGACCTACTTTTAAAAGGACTATTCAGTTCCACACACCGAGAACACAAAATATTTGTTTTGTCTTCCCTTTTTAAAAAAGCGGGTATCCACTCACTGTTGCTTACTTGCTGAGTATTAAAACTGTCATCTTGATTTCTTCCAAACAGCTCCTTGGGAAGGCACTTAGAGCCTCCATTTATTAACCCAAATGTAACTTAAAGACAAGAATGGAAGAATTATTTCTGAAATAAAATAATCAATGAATCATTTATCAGTTTTCTTGCCCTTTGAATAACAAATAGTAATTAGTATGATGTCTTTGTTGGCAAGTGCTTATCAGACAAAATGCAGTATAGAAGCAAGCGAAGTTCTGCAAAGAGCTGTGTTGTTTAACAGAATAATTGTGATGTTATCGCTGGAATTTTATGTGATTGCATTGTTAATTTTTAATTTGGTATCCTTAATAGCAACAAGGTTATTAGCGTCTACCTGGAGTTCTGAGTGTCCACATTAGATAACATAATCCTGACAAAGTGAACATTTGGAAATAAACATGTGTTTAAGACAGAAAAGCGACCCAGAGGCTCTTACGAGCTTAAATAGGGCACAATTTTTAAAACTTGAACTTGGCAGAATGAAAAGATATTTTACCAATCATCTTTCTAAACTACTTTTATGTTTTCTTTCTTTGGTAAAGAATGTACCAAACCCTGTCCAGAATTTTAGAATTGCCTGCCAGAGTCTTTATCTAGACTGTTTGCTCTGCTTCTGCAAAAGTTTATTTTCATTCTAATGCCTGCTAGTTGTGATGCTTGCTGGAAAATCAAAGATAAATGGTACCCAGTCTCTCCTCTGAAAGTGCTCACACTGGAGTCTAGTGGAAAAAACACAGGCTTACAAACAGATGTATTTAGTACAACATAATAGGTCTTAGGTGCAGGGAAGGCGAATGAGGTAGGCTTACTCATTTGGGACAAGCCACCCACTCACCTATGGAATCTCTAAGATTGCCCAGATTCAGACAGAACCCATCACAATTAGCATAAAAAAGAACCTCAGTGGAAGGGGATCCTCAGGCCATTTCTTCTCCCAGCATTTCATCCAGAAAGAGGTCCTGGATTGGCTCTGAACATGGGCTGGGGGATAACTTTGAGAGGCTGCTGAAATCCAGTTATATGACCACATTATTTTAGTTGTGGCTCCTGGAAATAAGTATATTTTTCTGACAAATGTAGAGAATAAAAATGGTAACATAAAAATTAAGCTATTAAAAAATAAAGCTATTTCAACACATCCAGAACTAATTCTGTTTTCAATTAGAGGGCTAGCTGTCCCTTCAGTCAGTATTACAAATATGATAGTCCATGATTTCCATTTGCAGTACTATTCATGCATAAACAGAGAAGTAAAGAAACATATCACATCTACCCAACTCTTTAAAGGTTTTGCCCTCCTTAGAAAAAACATAACTTGTTACTCAATATCATTCTTGACTTTTAGGATCTTCAAAATGATCAAAAATCTCTGATACTTTCTTGTTACTTCTAGGTTTTCAGAGGACCTGTTATCAAATTATACTCTACAAAAAATTATTCTCTATATCATGATATTGTCATCTCATAAAGGAAAACCTCAATAACAATAGATAAATAGGTGAATGGATGGATGGATAGATAGATGAACAGATAGATAAATGATAGAGATAGACGGACAGACAGACAGACAAAGGTGTTCCTTTGGGCCCTTTACTTCTTTTCTTCGATGATCTTTAAATCCACTATCATTCTACAGAACTAGTATGAACAAGTACTTATGCTACCACTGAGCTTTAAATTGATTTATGTGACCGCTCAGTGGATGTATGAAAGAAAATATAGTCCACCATTTCTCATTTGTTTATAGGTTCTCTGAGGAAGTAATGATACCGATATTCAATATCCATCAGGCAGTGTTTCTGTAATAGACTCACAGGTCTCCTATTGGCCACACTCGGCAATTTGGTTACTCAGAAAACTCTAGGACAGGAAATACAGCCTGCCAACAAGGCGGCATCAGCTTCGCTCTTCGGAGGACACATTTCAGAATCTATGCAGCCTTCCCAAAGCTATTCTTTTGACATCCAGGTGACAGCTCAAGTGTAAGGAAATGAGTCGTATGCCAGGCAGGTGTGAAAGCTCCTACATTAGAAGCCTCATGCTTCACAGGAGCCAGTATCTCCTATAACAACATTATAAGCATAGGTTCCAAGACCCCTACAAGGGTCATCCCAATTAAAAGGAGTCCCCACATTCAAGTAAGCCTAAAGCTATGGCTTCCTATCAGATGTTTATGGTTCTCCCAGCTCAGATGCAATTTATCAATGAGGTGTCATTTTTATACGCAATATTGGCCTAGTAACACAGATGGTATTCTATTTTATTAGGTTATAGGGGAAGAGAGCTAGAAAGTTACTAAGGGTCAAATTCTCATGCAGAAAGAAAAGGGTGACATTGGATGATAAATTTCAGCTTTAAAAAGAAAAAGGAGAGACTTTTTAAAAAAGAAACTTTAAAAAATTTAAACAGTTTTAGATTAGCTACATATTGCAAAGATTGGAGTATGGAGTTCCCATTATAAGTCACACCCAGTTCCCCCTATTACTAGCATCTTATATTAATGTTTTTTTTATCTGTCACAATTAATGAACCATATTTATGTTACATTATCATTAACTTAAAATTATCCATATTTTATTTAGAGTACCTCAATTTTTTTTAAAAAGGAGAGACTTTTAATTCATGATATATTCCATACTTTCTGATGCATTCTTAAAATGTTCAGAAACCACTCAGAATAGTCTGAGACAGGAATCATTGAAAGTACTTTAAAACCCCGAACTGTTTAGCATATAAGAGTCTTCAGGTTCACACACTGATTTTTAATTCTCAACACCCAGTAACTAACTATGGTGAACATCACTTATATATTCTAGGCCACTTTGCATTTGATTTTTACATTGACTGAAGTTAAATGTACAAAGGTAAAGTTGTGTATTTTAAACTTTGTTTTATTCTCATATTCTTACCTTCCCCCACTGTGGCTTAGGGCAAAGAGGGTGCCCTACCGTTGATTACTATGACAAAGTCGTTCTCAGACCTGGTAACATCATTTGCCAGGGGACATTCTGTTATGGCCAGTGGCTGAGACTCACTGCATAGATTCTGAATTGGAATTTGTATAGTCTTCTCATCCCCCCTTTTTTAAGAGTTCCCCAGGTGATTCTAGTGCCTGGCCAAGGCTGAGAGCCACTACATTGAAAACTACAGAATTTATCTTTTTAATTCAGATAAGCACATGAAATATGGGCCTTGTTTATTCACATGAGGCCTGGAGGACTCCTAGAAAATTCTTCAAGGACCTCCTCCTTTAGCTTTTGTTTCCACTTTGCCACCCAAGCAGAATTAATTACTCCCTCCTTAATAACTTATGCATGCCTCTTTTATTTCACTTATCACATGAAATTAAAATTATTTGTCCAATGCCTGTCAGTCTCTGAGATAGAAAACACATTCTGTTCATGTGAGATAGTGCCAGCTTCTAACACAGTTCCCGGCACACAGTGGCTGCCCAATAAATGTGCTCTGACAGGAAGGTGGGCATAAATCTGTAACAGAGACACCAAGTATTGGGTAGTATTCACCAGAAAGATTCTTTATGGACAAATACTGGCTTCAAATCCCAAAAAATGAAGGGTCGACAAATCTGGACTTGTATGCTTACTGATATGTATAAGTCATAGGGCAGCTATCAATTTTTTTATTAAATAATTTAGCCTAGCATCTCATTGTAGAAAATAAAGCAACATCTAGTAAAATTGGGATGACTCACAAGCAAATGACTCGTTCCATGAAACCATAACAAAACGCAAATACTATCATCTGGGACTTCTCTCCTATATCTCACATGTCAGAATGTTTGCTATGACTGTTGCTATCATCGGACCCTACACTCGGCCTTCTGCAGCATGGGGCCCCATACACAGAGATGTGTGGGGTGCTGTCAGTCATCTCTGTGGTCCTGAATTCAATTTCCATTGGACATGTTTATACTTGTGAGCTTATAGTCATCCCTGAGTTCATTTTAAGAGATAGTTTAAAAGGTTTCTTCTTTTTTTTTCCCCTTCATGCTGACTACTGTTATGTTTTTCAGAGAGATTTACCAGCCTGAAATATGTCTGAGGACATTAATGAAATAAAGAAAATCCGTTATTTAGTCTGAGCCTGAAAACATAAAACAAAGAGGTGCTAGGCAGTCTTATGCTCAATAATTTTCCCATTTGATCAGTGTAGGGGGCCTGCTACAGAAACTCCTACCCAGAACTGTCCGTGAGTGGGGAGAAGCTCTGAAAAGAAGCAGAGAGCTGAGATGTTCCACTTCTTTTTCATGGATTTGAGAGAGAGAGAGAAACATCTATTTGTTGTTCTGCTACTGAACCACCGACACTCACCAATTTGGTGTTCTACTTATTTATGTATGCATTCATTGGTTGCTTCTTTTGTGTGCCCTGACCAGAGATTGAACCTACAATGTTAGCATATCAGGATGACATTCTAACCAACTGAGCTACCTGGCAAGGCCAAGATGTTCCAATTCGACAAATCATTCATTTTGATTCATCTTCTGTTTATTCAAGAAATATAAGTCGCTTGTTTACCGTGCGCTGGGTCCTGGTGTTGATGTTGGTGAAGTTTCCTAACCTTGCTAGTGAGAAACTAACCACCTAGTAACAAAAAGTTCTCCCACACAAAGACCATACGCACACACACATTCATTCACCCCCACTTTACTTCACTTTTGCTGTATGAACCAGAATCAAAGCTCAAAACACAAATTAAGAAAATTTTATGCCTTATGCATTTGATTTTGTGTCCTGAGATTCAGATCCAGTCTACATTAACCTAGGAAGTGGTCGTGCTTGGTTTGAAAAGCATGGGGAAATAGTTGCTGGTAAAACTGTTCTCCTGTGCAGCGAATGATTCCAGAGGTCCGTAGTCTGTTCAACTCTGTACCATGTGAAGACGTGACTAGGCACCGAGTGCAGATCCTGGGATTCGCAGGTTCACCCTGATCTCCGTGGGCATCATTTGTGGTGGGAGGGCGTGGGGAAGACTGTTTACCCTTCTCTTCAGATGTTCGATAAGCAAAAAGACTCTATTTCTGAAAACAGTTACCCCTAGAATATACCACTAAGAAGGAGAAAGAATATTCCTGGTTTTAAACTTTGAAGGACCATCTTAGGCTGCTGTTTAGAAAGATATTAAAAAATCATTTACTTTGTGCTTAAGCAAAGGGACCTCTGAACTGCTGTTGAAAACCTAAACTGTTAGTGAGTAGAGAGCTTCTGTATTTTTACTGTCACTATAACTAATGAAGGAACTGAGATTCAAAGAGATGGAGCGATGGCCTCAAATTCACACTGCTCGGTGTCAGAGCTGAGACTGGAGTCCTGGAGTCTATGTTCTTTCCCCCAAACCGTTCCAAAAATAATGCCTTAGCTCATGCTCTTCACTCTGTCTGGCAGGCCTCCTCTCCCACAAGCCCTGATTTTAGTCGTCAGGGCTCAGTTTAAGTACACACCATCAGACGCTTCCTCAGCCAAGATTCTGCATGACCAGGGTTCCAATCAGGCTCCAAGAGGCCAGCGATCCCACACGTTCACGCACTTCTGCTCGCCCCGCCGCATCGGGACCTTCGGAAAGATGAGCTGCCTCAGAGCAGCAAAGGTGTCAAGCTGACAGGAAGAAATATTTTACACAATGTTGTTTACAATGGTGAGGCCTTGGGAAGGAAATATGAATTTTAACCCCATTTCAATCTTTTTTGAAAAAAAAAAACACTTTTTTATCTACTCCACTGTATTCAATAATGGGGAAAAGTAGAATACCTTTTCAAATTTCCACTAACCCTTCTACTGCTCGCTCCTATATTCGTGATTCAGGTGTGCTTTATAAACAGAAAAGGACAGACCCTCATGGTTCATTCATGCCTCAAATTCTTCACAATTTAAAAAATAAATGGAAAGCCTCTGTTAGACTGAAAGAAAAATTATTTGTACTAAGTGTTTAAGTGAAAATTGATTAGGGCATTTCTTCAGTAATACCAATGTCTACCATATACTTCTTCTTATACCTATATAAAAAATAAATTTCTGATCATCACTGAACAAAAGGACAACCTACTGTGTGGGAGAAAATATTCACAAATGATGTATCCAATAAGGGATTGATATCTAAGATATATAAGGAACTCATACAAGTTAACACCCCCCCCAAAAAAATCAAATTAAAAAGGGGGCAGAAGACCTGAACAGATGGTTCTCCAAAAAGGATATAGAGATGACCAATATATATATGAGAGGATGCTCAACATCACTAATCACAGGGAAATGCATATTAAAACCACAATGAGCTATCATCTCACACCTGTCAGAACGGCTCTCATCAATAAATCAACAAACAACAAGTGCTGGTGGGGTTATAAATTGGCTCAGCCACTATGAAAAATAGTATGAAAATGTCTCAAAAAAATAAAAATAGAGCTGCCACACTGGCTGGTGTGGCTCAGTGGATTGATCACCTGCCTGCAAATTGAAAGATTGCTGGTTCGATTCCCAATCGGGACACATGCCTGGGTTGTGGGTGAGGTCCTCAGTTGGGGGCATGGGAGAGGCAATCGATCGATACATCTCTTGCGTGTTTCTCTCCCTCTCTTTCTCAGCCCCTTCCCCTCTCTCTCAAAGTAAATAAATTAAATCTTTAAAAGATAAAATAAATAGAAGTAGAGCTGCCATATGGTCCAACAATTTCACCGGGTAGTTTTCCAAAGCAAGCAAAAACAGTAATTCAAAAAGATATGTGTACCCCTATGTTCATTGCAGCATTACTAGTAATAGCCAGGCCCTGACCAGTGTGGTTCAGTTGGCTGGGCATTTTTCTAAAAAGCGAAGGTTTGCCAATTCAATTCCCAGACAGGGCACATACCTAGGTTGCAGGTTCTATCCCAGTCCAGAAATATATGAGAGACTACTGATTGATGTTTCTCTCACACATTGATGTTTCTCACACTTTTTTTCTCCCTCCCTTCCTCTCTCTCTAAAATAAGTTAGTAAAATATTTTTACCTCACTCTAAAACAAGTAAATAAAATATTTTTTAAAAAAGATATGGAAGCAACCTAGATGTCTATCAGTAGATAAATGAATAGTCCTGGCTGGTGTGGCTCAGTTGGTTGGAGCGTCATCCCCTAACTGAAAGGTTGTGGGTTAGATTCCCTGTCAGGGTACATGTCTAGGTTGCAAATCCGATCCCTGGTCCTGGTGCATACGGGAGGCAACCAATCAATGTTTCTCTCTCACACCAATGTTTTTCTCTCTCCCTTCCTCTCTCTAAAAGCAATGAAAAAAAATGTCTTCGGGTGAGAGAAAAAGAGATGAATGGATAAAGAAGATGTGATATATATAATATATAATGAAATATTATTAAGCAGCAACAACAAAAAAAGAAATCTTGCCATTTGCAAAACCATGGGTGTACCTGAAGTGTATTTGCTAAGTAAAATAAGCCAGACAAATACCATATGATCTCACTTCTATGTGAAATCTAAAAAACAAAATGAATGAATATATTGATGCAAGACAAATCATAAATAGACGCATAGAGAGAGAGAACAAGCTGATAGTTGCCAAGCAGGAGGAGTGGAGAAATGAAAGGGGGAAAATGTTTAAAGTGAGACCCAGGTCAGGGTACAAGAGCTTCACCTAGGAGGTGGGCTTCGCACTTCACTCTGCTGTTTTTGAAGATGAGTAGAATGGATGTTTGGGTAGGGCAGAGTAAGTAGATTTTTCAGAAAGATCCAATTGCTATTCAATAAAAAAAGTAAGTAGATAAATAAATTTCTAACAAAATAATGTGAAAGTTAAGTGTACCTAATTCTCACTGCATTTCTGTGTTTTTCGTGGAAAGTAAAAACACTTGATGAAGCTCGTGAGCATTGAAATGTTATTTTCCAAAAGTAATCCACTTTTACTGGTACTTGCTTCTGTTTTTCTTTTTTTTCTTTTTCTTCTTTTTTTTTTTTTTTGATGGTTGTAGGCTCATTACATTGCTTCTTTTCTTACAGATATTTTTAGGATTGTTGATTTCCATAAAATTGATAAAACATCATTAATACTTCTCATTTATTTTTCATTAGCTGTTCACATTAAAATAATTCATCTTTGATCATTCTCTTATACATAACATAATTGAAATGTTTATGTAAAATTTTGGAATTGTTTTAAGTTTTAAAATAAGAGCTTATTATAAAGAAACTCTTATGGAGTAAACATTTCATGTGAAAAGGAAGTGAGTGCTATGTCTACAAATGAAAAATCAAGTATAATTCAATTCAGATGCATGGATTACCTGGAATATTCCAGAAATTATGTTAAAAGATTGTTTGATTATTTTATTACTCCTTCCGTTTTTTTAGCCCATAGTTTGTGTGTGTGAAAAGAGGGCTGTAGCTTAGAAATTACTTTCATTCTCCACCATGTTCTATTATTTGGGTGATGCACCCCAGTGAGATTATGATCATTAATACACAATTTTTGGTACACACACTTTGATAGCTTATGTACTGTGTTTATTCTCTGCAGCTGGAAAGCTGATCTAGTGGAAACTGAGAAATAGGGATTAAAAATCTATTTTAGGGCAAAAGTTGTTTTAAAGGTACACACTTGGAAATGGTTTCACCTTCACCTTTCTCAAATGAAGAGTCTCATTCCCGCCATTCCCTCATTATTTGGTCCAGTTTTCTCTGAGTACCCACTCTGAGTACATCTATTCTGCTGGAAGCTAGGGGTATAAAGACTGAGGAGACAGGACCCCTGCTCATTTTTCTGTGCCCCCTTTACCTCCCAAAGGTCCTGGGTCTGAGTGTGCGCCCGTCACTGCCTCATCTGGTACACAAATCTGTTCGACCCTGTGGATATTTCACTGTGCTGCGAGAACCCTGTGCTGTGTCGAAAAGATGTCCTTCTGGTACATTTTAAACATGTCAAGGTTACTATAAAATAAATGCATCAAAGCAACATTTTTTTGCCAGCTCTCAATTTATAAGTATAGATTGGCTTTCATAATTAGATTGCAATACTATTTCAGGAGCCATTTATCTAATGTATTTTTCCAAATTCTATTTTACTGAAAAACTTCCTGGAAATGGTCATCTACAAAATGGACAAAATGTATTAAGGCCAAAGTGCCACCTACAAAGTCAAAAGTTTTCTCTTTCAGGAAAATAGCAGTTCACTAATTACGGTTACTTTTACTTTTCATTTTCCAGTATTTGCTAAAATATAACTGGATAAATAATAAGAATAAAACAAAATGACTAAGGTGATTTGAGGGAAATGTATCCTTATTGTGAATAAATAAGGGAATTAGAGTATTGGGTCCTGGTTGAAAGAGAAATTATGAAGTAAAAGTATTTTGATCATTAGTTCAAAAAGAATAGTAATTTATTTTTCACAGGTAAAAGGAGATTAAAGAGGCAATTAAATTAAAAGTTAAAAAATGATAATTTATACACATAGAACTTTTATCATATACTGACATGAAGCTCATTTTCAAACACTGTCTTCTTTAATCCTAACAACGACCTAATGACGTAGGAATAGTTATTCTCATTTAAAAGGATGCTGTGGCTAAGAGAGATTCATCGTCTTTATTCTTAAACTTGGAACAACCAGCCAGTGGCCAAGTCAGGATTCAAACCTAGGTGTCCTAAAAAAACCCTCTGGAGTCCATGACCTAGAGACTGAATGGGAGAAGCCGGTTTGCTGTGGAATAAGGAAGGAATGGAGTGGGAAGAGAGGCTAGTACAGGTGGTGCTGAAAAGCCCAGTTGAAGACGAGCTGAGAGCGCCAGGGAGACTGCAAAGCAGTAAGAGAAAGTCTAACTAGAAGTTTGTGGGGGAAAGTTCCAAACGTTGGATTCCAGTAGGAGTATCCCTCTTCCACAAAGATGAATCAAAACGGATAACACAGAAAAGTTCAGAGAAGACTATGAAAAATAAATTTCAGAGACTTAAGTACTCTCTTAATTGTTTTGCAAAGTAAGAGGTGAGGTCATGTCAAGACAGAGGATATTAATAGGGCTTCTACAAAGAGAAAAGGAAGTCAAATGTACACTTGACTGCTGAGAAATCCATAGCATGGAAGTAATAATGTGTCAAAGTATATAAAATAAAATACTGTTTTTGGTGCGGAAGTTGTCATAAGGTTGTGTTGAAGTGACTTAACTATATGGGACATTGAATATTCATTGAAATGGATTTGTTCAGCCATTTATATTAATTAATGAGTATTTAAATGCAACAGATACAATTTTAGGTGATTTATGAATGAATAAAATGGAGGCCACTGAAAGAAAGAACAAAAGAGAAAAAGGGATTGGAGCAAAATACAACAGCCCTAACTACAGACATCTTGGCTAAGGACTGCATTTAGCAAGCACACAGGAACAAGCTTATATGTGAGAACACTTCAGTGGGGAAGCAGAAATGGAGATGAATGCGGGGAGAGAGGAGGGAGTGGAGGTGCACACATTTGTGTGTGTGTGTGGAGACCAGGAAGAGCAACAGCAGGAGGCAAAGTACAAAAATACACTTGAGGTCCCCTAAACATTTTTGTATGTTGTAAGTGTAATAATACTAAGTTAGTATCAAATAGGTTTGTGATTTTAAGTTATAAGGCAAATAAAGGAAATGTGCTTTCTTAAAATGTGATATTCATTTAGGGGTGGATTCCTTAAAAACAGATCCCAAGGCACAAACTAAAGTAAAAGATTGTTAAGTTTGATTGCTCTTATCCATTTTATTAATTAATAAATTAATGTATTGATTTTTATTTTTAAAAATTCATCAGTTCAATTAACTTTAAGTTAAAAACTTTTAGAGACAAAAACTAAAAAGATGGGCTACAGTAGAAGTAGCTACTTGTAACATATGCAGATGGGAGTATCATACAGCATTCCTAAAAAGTCATTAAGAAAGACAAATGCCCATTGGGGAAAAAATCAGCAATAACCTGAACAGGCATTTCACAGAAAAAGAAACATGAATAGCTGATAAGCATGTGAGAATATTATCACTCTCATTAGTGATTAGGGCAATGCAAATTCAAACCAAAATTAAATACCATTTTGCACCCAGCAGATTGGCAGAAATGTTAAGGTCTGAAATATATAATATTATTGTGGGTGAGGAGCAGCAGAAGCTATTACATGCTATTGATAGGAGTATAAATTGCTCCCAGCCCCTTGGAAAACAATTTGGAATTATCTTGTAGTTGAACATTTGCTTACCTTTCTACCTAACAATTATATTCCTAGATACTTCTCTAGAGAAACACTAGTACAGGTGTGTGAATGTTCATAGTGGTAATGTTTACAAGGAAAAAACAGAAAACTGGAAACATTTCAAATATCCATTGACAAAAGAATAGATAAGTAAATTGTTATGTATTTATAAATGGATTTTACTATGGTAGTGAAAAAAAATGAACTACCGCCAAACATTCACAGAAACAAATCTCAGAAACTAAATATTGAATGGAAAAGGCAATTTACAGAGGAATACGTATAAAATGATGCAATATATGTGAAATTGAAAACTCACAAAACCAAATAATAACTTGTGTGTGGACATATACAAGTATAGTAAAACTGTACTAAAAAAATGTAGTAATAAATCCAAAAACTAAAATAATGATTATTTCTGCCAGGAAGACAGGAGATTGGAACAGAAGGATCCAAACTGATTGTACTCTGTTTCTTAAGTTTGGGAGTTTATTACTCTATGACCTATGAAAACATTACTTCTAGTTCTTTGCATACGTGAAATATTTCATAATTATAATGAATGTAAATTTGGGCAAAAATTAAATGGGAAATGATAAGTCAAACATATAGAACAAAACCTGGTGTTAATCTATAAACATACCTGTTGGGTTCAAATGTATAAATCTTTGTGACTTTCACTCTGAACTACGCAAAGAATTGGCTGGGCTTTGCAAAGTCACAGTTCTTTTAAAGACTGGTTGAATATTTGAATTATGAGAACAAATCAATTCAGTGTTTCATTTTTAATAGAAGAACTTTATTACAATGAATCTGTCGGCTTAATGTCTGTGCATAACACAAGTTTACAAAAAGTATGCAGTGTAATATTTTCTAGAACATATTGTATGGAACAGCAGATGTTAAAGTTTCCGTAATCAAATATGTTCAGGAAATGCTGGGTACTATACCACTCTTAGAAATTCATAAGTGAGCACCTAATCTGGCTGCTAGATTAGTTTTTTTCTATTAAAAAATTAATGAAGAGAACAGTATGCATAATTTAGATATTCTCCATGAGAGGAGAAAGAATATAAATGTAATCTCTATCAAGATCTGAAAGAATCATGCATCAAATGACGTCTCTCACAGTGCCTTCTCTGTCTCTTTCTTTGACCCGTACCCTAATCCCGCACATCAAAAGTTGGAGTTCCTTGGAGACCCGTTCTTCCTCCTTTTTCCTTGATTGCTACTGCTCCCCAACAATCGATAATCCGATTATTTTAAGATCTCTCTATTCAGACCTGACTCAAACTCATTCTAAATTCATCTTGGGACATTCCAACCTAAGGTCTCAAAGGCATCTTAACATAAGACTATTATCTGACACCCTGAAATAACTTGGTACCTGGACTCTCCATTTCCATTACAGTGTCACCACCCCACGTAGTTTTCAAGTTAGAAATAACTTCAGTTCGACTCTTTGCTGAGTCTTCTTGCACGCATTTCGCCATTTTTCAGGAATGTGCCTCTGCTCTGGTCTCTCTTGATAATTCTTTGTCACACCTTAGTCTTTATTTTCATTATTTCTTAACTAGGCTTATCTTGTAGTTAAAGGAACTGTAGGTAAGGGATTACTAAAATGCATCCCTCTCTCTGGGCTGATGTAGCCAGAACCAAGGAATAAGTGTTGGCAAGCAGAATAAAGGCTGATTTCAGGCCCCATGCGTCTCCAGCCTCCCTCATGGCCCTGTGCCCTTGTATAGGGGACAAGCTGCACAGCCATGACCTACAACCCTGATTCTGACTCAGCAGTCCTGTACCCTATATGGTCCCATGGCTGCCCCAACCAGCACAGCATCTGCCTAATTATCTTTGGCAGTGAGCCTGCAGCTAGGTGACAATTCCTCTTTAACTATAATACTTCCTTTATAAAAATCCTCTAATACACTGATATGAGCCAATCAGTCAACACAAATGGGAATTTTCATAGGCCTGTGATGGATTCCGATTAAAATGTGGTTTTGTCCAAAGCTTTAGTGCCCTTTTTCATATGAATTACAATTTCATTACAAAATAGCAAGTTCATCTTCAGCCAATGAGCTAACCCTAAGTACATAAACGTAGAGCATAAAAATACTGATGTGAATGAAAAAGACAGTCGCTCCTAAAATAAATGAGTCAAAAATGTCCAATGGATTTAGAATATACTTAGAATAAATAGAGGAGACTACATGGTACTTTTTCATTCCTTCAGTAAATATTTATTGAGACCCTACTAAATGATGAGTATTAGTCTAGATTTTGGTAAAACAGTTTAACCACACAAGTGACACTTGCAGAACTTACGGGACTACATGGGAGGAAAAAGACAATACATAAATAAGTCTCTGCTATGTCAGATGGCGATAAATGCTGTGGAGAAAACTGAAGCTGGGGGAGGCGGTGAAGAGTTGGGTCATTCGACATTGACACAGGTGGTCGGAGGAGAGCTAAGAAGGAACGTGCGTCAGAGAGAAGGCCGAAGTCCTTGGGCTGGAAATGTGTGTGTGCACCTGTGCCCATTTTCTTCAGTATTTGCCCTTTTTTTTCAGTCATTTTTAAAGTGCAATTTTTATATTAAAACTAACCCTTTGAATTCCACAGGTGGTACCAGTATTTTTTCCCTACTTTGTCAATGTACTTTTGTGATTATTTTTGTACCAATGAAATTTTTGTCAGAACTGCATTTGAATTTACGTATTTGGGGAGAATGGGCATATTTGCAGCCTTCCGTCTTCTCAGTCAGTAAAATTGGTTGTCCAGTCCTGAAAGCTCCACAAATTTTTACTAACATTATTCTTTAGTATATTTTATATTTTAGCTATTATTGTGAATTTTAGGGTTGCTTTGGTACACTATATTTTCTAACTGTTGGTTCTGGTTGTACAAGAAACTTACTATTTTTAAAATATATATTTTTATATTCAACCATTTTGTTTAACTCTCTTATTCCTATAGTTTTGTGCTTCCTTCTACAATTTTTAAACAATTATTTCATGGTGACATAAGATCTCTATTTATTCTCACTGTTAACATTTCATGTCTATTCCATTCACCAAAAATTCCAGGACAATGTTAAAGAAAAATGAGAGCAACATACGTATTTTTCTTGTTCCTGATTTTAATGACACATGCCTTCTGGCATTTTACCATTATTTATGATTCTGGCCTTTAGTTTAAGAAAGGCATTGTTTATTATGTTAAGGAGATATCCCTGTAGTCATACAGTAAAGCAACTTTATGTGGATTTGTTACAGAACATATGGGGGGGGGCGAATGATTTGAAAAACCCCCTTTTCCCCCCAGGGGTTCCTCCCCCTTACCAGGTTCGTTTTGCCCGCCACCAGAGGAAAGACGTAAAAGGAAAGGAATTATTGTTTATTTGGAAGTTGTACAGACTAAAGTTCTTTAGAATATGCATAAACACACACAGTCCTTCCCTCTCCCTCTGCCCCATCTGGGGTATCATATCTCACGCAGGCTCCCGGCACCATCCGCATAGCAAAAGGGGAGCACTTCCAAAGCAACAGTGGTCCTGACTCTCACCCAAGCTGCATGGTCCCCACTCGCCAAAACCTCGTGGTCCCAACCAGACGTCCAAGCCATGTGGTTTCAAAAAGAGACACCAAATGGCTGCCCCACCTGGGTTTAAATCCCAGAGGTGATCTTTCTCTGCAGCCTCATTTCCGGCTCCTCCCACAATTGGCCACAGCTGCTGGCATTCAGGGCAGGTGTGGCCCTGTGGTGTGGAGCCAATTATCTCCAAGCTCTTCTGGACCCCATTACAAATCCCTCTTTGGGGGCCCCCCTCTTGGCTGCACCCTATTACAGATTGAATGTTGAATGTTGTCAAAATTTTTCTGGCATCTGTAAAAGAAACGAAATTATATTTCCCCTTTTAATAACTGATACAGTGAATAAAATTAATATAAGATTGGCCCTGACTGGTGTAGCTCAGTGGATTGAGCGCGGGCTGGGAACCAGAAGGTCCTGGTTTGATTCCCAGTCAGGGCACATGCCTGGGTTGTGGGCCAGGTCCCCAGTGAGGGTCATGTGAGGAGCAACCATATATTGCTGTTTCTCTCCCTCTGTTTCTCCCTCCCTTCCCCTCTCTCTGAAAATAAATAAATAAAATCTTTAAAAAAAATTAATATAAGATCTACCAAAATGTTTCTGGAGAACACTTTGTCTACAGGTTGGTCCATGAAAAAAAAAGAGCTACGAGAGGAAATTATCCTCAGGTCAAGTAACTTAGAGGAATTTTGCATAGCGTATTCTCTTGTTGGAGATTCACTGGCTCATTATCATATGAAAGATGAGAAGTCCGGCCTTCAAAAAATTCAGTTAAAATTTTAAAATGTGTGTGTGTTAGATCTTAAAGTTCTTATCACAAGACAAAAACGTTTTGGGGGGCAAAGGACCTGAACACACACTTCACCAAAGAGGACATGCAGAAGGCCAATAGACATATGAAAAGATTCCCAACATCACTAATGATGAGAGAAATGCAAATTAAAACCACAATGAGGTATCACCTCACACCTGTCAGGATGGCAATCATCAATAAATCCACAAATGACAAGTGTTGGTGAGGATGTGGAAAAAAGGAAACCCTGGTGCACTGTTGGTAGGAATGCAGATTAGTGCAGCCACTGTGGAAAACAGTATAGAGTTTTCTCAAAAAATTTAACATGGATCAGCCTTATGACCCAGCAATTCTACTTCTAGAGATTTATATGAAGAAACCCAAAACACTAACTTGGAAGAATATATGCACCCCTGTTTATTGCAGCATTACTTACAATGGCCAAGATATGGAAACAGCCCAAGTGCCCACCAGTAGACAAGTGGATAAAAAAGTGGTGCTACATATATATATATATGAATATTACTCAGCCATAAAAAAGAATGAAATCTTACCATTTGCCACAGCATGGATGGACCTAAAGAGTATTATGCTAACTAAAATAAGCCAGTCAGAGAAAGACATGTAACATATGATTTCACTTACATCTAAAGGACAAAATAAACAAGCAAACAAAATTGAAACAGACTCAGACACAGAGCACACTGTGGTTGCCAGAGGGGCGGAGAGTTGGAGGACTGGGTGAGCGAGGCGAAGGGAGTAAGAAGCACCGATTGGTAGTTAGGAAAGCATCATGGGGACATAAGTAAAGCACAGAGAGTATCAGCAACAGTAGTGCAGTAAACAGGTATGGTTCCAGGCCGGGGACTAGAAACACTGACGGTAACACTAGGTAAAGCATATGGTTATCTAACCACTAAGCTGTACACCTACAACCCATACAAAACAAAACTGAAAGAAAAAAGCATTTTTTGTATCTATGTGCAATGACGGATTTAACTTACTGTGGTATTCACTTTATGGTATATGTAAGTCAAGTCATCGTTCTATACCCCTCAGACATATACAGTGCTGCTTGTCAGTTATAGATCTCAGTAAACCTGAAACAAAAAGAAATACAGTTAGCTTTGTTAAGCCTACCATTTCCAAACATTACCTGTACCCTTCCCTCATGTAATACCTATTAGCAATCCACTGACTTAGCCTTCAATCTAATACACTCGAAAATTGCAATATTAATCGCTTCGCTTATATTAAATCATCCTTGCACTCTTGGAAAAAAAAAGCCTGCTTGGCCATAGGGAATGGATATTTGATTTAGTGCTAAGATTGGTTGCCTGAGTTTTAACTGAGGGTTTTTGAGTCTGTAATTATCAATGGGATTATACTGTCTTTGGGTTTTTGTTCTTGTTTTTGGTTTTGGGTTTTTTTGGTTTTTTGTTTGTCCCTATCCCCTTTTGGCTTTTTCTTGGGTTTCTGTATCAGTGTAATGCTGAATTGGTAATATGAACTTGTGAAATGTTTCATATTTTTCTGGAGTCTGGAACAATCTCTACAACATGGGAATTATCGTAGGATTTTATTTTCTTAATTTGAAATCGTTTCTATAAAATAGCCAAAAGAGAGATGAACCCGAACACAGCGCTAACTGGTTGTCAGCGAGCCTGTAGTGGAATCTCCAGTTAGCTCTGTTTTCTTTACTGAGGAGGCTTCAAGTGTCCCCATGTTTCTTCAGTGTGAGTAAACATGATTGCTCTTTGCTCCAGAAGGTTAACGGTTCAGACAGCCTACTCTGCTTAGAAGCAATAACTCCTTACTCTTGTCACTCCAGTTCACAACAGAACAGGGAAGCATCAAAGTCAGGTCAGGGGAGCAGGAAATGATAGAATCCCAGACAAGAGAATCAAACTTCACTGTGAGCATGTGGACCCTGATGCCAGGAACAAAGTGAGGTGACGAGAATGAAGCCCTGGAGGGAGGGAGGCATCGGAGCCAGGTGAATGGTGGGGGCTGGGATTCCAAGAAGAGGGTCAAGGAGTATTGATCTTATTTGAAAAACACTGTCTTTGAAGAAGTGTTGAGATGAGGCTGGACTCTTATGGTGCGTGAGGGGAGAAATGGAATGTTAAAGCCACTTTTGAAAGCAATTCTTCCCCAAGCCACAAAACTCTTTATTCAGAG
Organism: Micronycteris hirsuta; assembly: GCA_004026765.1. Taxonomy (NCBI): domain Eukaryota; kingdom Metazoa; phylum Chordata; class Mammalia; order Chiroptera; family Phyllostomidae; genus Micronycteris; species Micronycteris hirsuta. The sequence goes on along the minus strand of PVJI01001582.1, from coordinate 138,542 downwards.
AGCTGCCATGTTGTTATGCACACAATACTGCCCAGTTCTGCTAAAGGCTTGGGTATAAAAACACACAAAGATGTTTACATGTTTTCTTTTCTGATACAGGGATTACTCAACATTAAACAGCAAAATCTTAGCTGTGCAGGGTCAAGTTCACAGCAGTCACTTTGCTGTGCTTGGTGTTTGTTAAATAAGTGCAAACGTATCTTCCCCCATTTTTATGCATTTGATGTGCTCCTAGAATGTGGGGCATAAATTAAATTGTAAGAAATAAATGCTTTTTCCAGGTTTTTAAATATATATGTATAAGGAGTTTTAAATAACTCCTTAGTGGTGTATTTCTTACCATTGAAACTTAAATTTCATCTTCCTTTGTCCCAATATTCTCTTAAGGTATAACAATGATCTTGAGTATTTTAACATATTAAAGGGAATTTAATATTTAAAATAGTCTTTCTAAAAATGCTAATGAGCTACCATTTTTTTCTATTTGTATCTTCGTATGCTGGGTAGCATTAAAAATAAAAGTAATTTTACTTTTGTCTGAAATACAGATTGCATATGATACTATTCTTTAACCATGTCCTAGTGTATTTCTTTTTTTGTCTTTTTATTTTTTATTATTATTTTTAATGACTTTATTGTTATTCAATTACAGTTGTCTGCATCCTTTCCCCTCCCCTTGCCCCACCCCCTCCAAACCCACCTCCCTCCCCTGCCTCCACCCTCTCCCTTGGTTCTGTCCCTGTGTCCTCTATGGTGGTTCCTGAAAACCCTTCTCCCCATAGTCCCCTCCCCCCTCCCCTCTGGCTATTGTTAGATTGTTCTTAATTTCAATGTCTCTGGTTATGTTTTTCTTGCTTTTTTCTTTTGTTGATTATGTTCTAGTTAAAGGTGAGATCATATGGTATTTGTCCCTCACCACCTGGCTTATTTCACTTAGCATAATGCTCTCCAGTTCCATCCTTGCAAAGGGTTTAAGGTCCTTCTTTCTCTCTGCTGCCTAGAATTCCATTGTGTAAATGTACATAGTTTCTTGATCCACTCATTTGCTGATGGGCATTTAGGTTGCTTCCAGCACTTGGCTATTGTAAATTGTGCTGCTATGAACCTTGGAGTGCACGGGTTCTTTTGGATTGGCGTTTCAGGGCTCTTAGGGTATAATCCCAGCAGTGACAAAGAAACTGCTAAGATTACAAATCCCTTGGTTATTCTCTGTAACGTTATGAATGCCAAAAGAGAAACATGCGTGTTAAAGGAAAATAACAGCTATCCATAGAAAAGCGGCTTCCTCCCTTCCAGGGCCCACCCCTCTTCTCAAGGAAGCACATCTGTCCAGGTAAATTGCTGGGAGGAACTTCAGCATCCAAAGGTTCCCTTCATCCATCCAAAGGTCCTTTCACTTCACAGTGCTAGACCTGTGTGTAATGTGCTTATTAAATACTCCTGCTTCTGTAGTGGTATATAAAGAGAAAAAAATCATCAAAAGAAGATTTTGATGGTATGTTACAATATGAAGTCAGGATTTAAATGGCTATAATATTTTAACCAACACTGAGTTCTTTGAAGGTCTTTAACACAAAGCTAAAAATCATTCCTTACCCTTGATTAGAGGAAAAATCTGATTTTTCTGTTTCAAAGCCTTCTTGAAAGAGATGATGGGGGGAAAGTGCCATGGTGAAGAGCCGAGACTGAATCAAAGAATATTGATTTTGTGCCTACCCCAGCTTGTGCTTTTTCAGTTCCAACACCCCACCAGGAAATACATAAGAGGATATTTCTACATCCTGTGACTAGAAAAAAGTATCGAACAGAAAGATAGGAAAACATATCTTTCTCTTTAGCAATGCTTGAGTGTTTTTCTTTAAAAAAAAAATTATCTGCCTTGACTGGTGTGGCTCAGTTGGCTGGGTATCGTGCTGAAGAGCAAAAGGTTGCAGGTTCGATTCCCAATCAGGGCATATGCCTGGGTTATGGGTTCAGGCCCTAATCAAGGCAAGATTGAGGGGTAACTGTTAATGTTTCTCACATGAATGTTTCTCACCCTCTCTTTCTCCTCTCTTTTCTTCTCTCTAGAGATAAACAAATAAAAATCTTAAAAAAAAATTATCACCTTCCCTGCTTCCTGTTTTTGTGATTTTAAAGAAAGTGCCAAGATTGTATATCTTGGGTGTTGATGATGGTTTTCTGGGGCAGGGGTCCTATCACTCTTGCTACCAGCTCAGCCACCTCATTCATTCCCTTTTGTTAAAGATGAACGGAGATCATAGATACACTGGAATGGCTGGACATGCTAATCTGAGGCAGACCCTGAAGCCGCCTTGTTTCCCAGGGTCTTAAAGTTGTAGTGGGATGGAAAGAAAGAAAAGCAGTGAGAGACAACAGGAAGAAAGAGGTAACGCGACTCAGTAGCAGGGCATGAAGGATGAGGATGAGAGCAAAGTTGAGGATGATGCACATATCCTGGAGAATGACGGTGCTACCACCCAAAAAGTTAATGAAATAAAATGGTTCAGGAACTGGTACCACCTACTGGCATATCTCTCGGCTGCATTAGTATCACCATTAAGTCCTCAACTATGAGTGGAAGAAAACAGCATGCACCACACCACAGTTGTGAGCACTTCTTCTCCTACCATGTGCAAATCGGCAGCTTGGGCTTTAAAAAGCCTTCTCGATAAATCATGGCACAGACACCCTCCTGAATCCGTACAGTAGTCCTATTAACAGTGTGCTAGTCGAGGAGAATTGCTCCAGGCCCAGCCCAAGGTGAACGGCAAATGCCGCTGTAATCAGGGCTGCTCAAAGTGAAAGGTACAAAGCCATTTAAAAACTGGGAAGTGGCCTTCTGATAAATAAAATGACACTTTTGAGGCTGAACATAATTGAAAGAGCTTCGTGCTGACATAAAGACTAAGGAAGCTTTCCTACAAGAAGCTAGTGTGCAAAAAGCCCTTTTTGGATTTAGTCGATTGTGAAACTGGAGGACATAGCAGTAAGAGAGGTGCAGGTGGCAGCCACAAGCAGGGAGGAAAAAGTCCTGCCTGTGTCTGTAGAATGACCTAAGACATTAATTGCTGCGAGATCCAATTAAGTGTGTGCTTTACAACTTTAGGAAAGTACAAATGACGCGTAATCTTCTGAGACTTTGCTTTGCAGTGAAAATTCAAAAGACCAAAATTAATTTAGTTAAATTGATATTTTCCTCATGATTTCAGATTTAACAGTGACTACACCTCTTGATATCTACTATGGGTTCAATACATTACAAAATTACACCTTCCCATTTTTTGGAGCCCCATCTTCATTTATTATTCTTTCTTTGGCATACTGTGTGTAGTCAGCCCTTTGCTACGATTTATTATTTACAAAAAGCACAGAACACATTTCAATCCGGAGTGATGAAGTTGGAATTTGCCTGAGCTATGGGGTCAACTAACTAAAAGAGAGAGAGAGAACACATTTAAACCCTTATTCTGTCCCAGATGTGCTGTGACCTGCATGGGGAGGAGGTCTGGGGGGGAAGGGGCGGGGGGGGGCGGCAGGAGATTAAGAAACACACAGACCCAAACACTTTAAGGAAAAGCGGGGACCAGGTGGGACATCATCCTCTGATGGAGAGACAATGATCCTGAACATGGCTCTGTGTTTATTTTATAAGGGGTAGTTGGATAAAGCTCAAGGACATTTCACAGACTCAGGGAAAAACTGCAGGCATAATTGCTTCGTTTTCCAGGCTAACTAAATGATAAATATTTCTTCGCAAAAGTCACAGGTGCATACAGCTAAAGCTTGTGATTAACTATTTACCTATCTCCTTCTTAACCTCTGCGGGTTCTGGCTGTATGCCGCCAGCCTTCACCGTCCTCCACACAGATGTAAGATAAATAAGAAAATAAGATCTGGGGTCTGATAGACAGCATGGTCATTGTAATTAACAATACTACGTTGTGCAAATTTCTAAGAGAGAAGAAGTTAAATGTCACCAACACAAACAGACACACAAATTGTAATAATGTGAAGGGATGGAGATGTTAACCAATCTTATTGTGGTAATCATTTTGCAACGCCTACATGTACCTAATCACCTTGTACGCCTTAAACTTATATGTTATATGTTGTTAATATCTCAATAAAGCTGGAGTTATAAACTGATTCTGGAGGTACATGGCTACCGTGGGTGCACCTGAAGCTTACCAATTTTGAGTGGTGACGTGGGTTGTATCCCGCCATGTGGTAAACCCTCAGAGTAGACGTATCAGTCTCTCTGCTACAGTGTCCATGAGAAAATATTGGCAAACTATTTAAAATTCCTTGGAGGAAAATATTTGCAACTTTTTACCTAGGAATAGCCCACATTCCAAAAATTATGCAACTAAGTTGGTCAAGTTGAGTGCCTATACTAGGTGCCAGACATAGTTACCAAAGATGGGACCCCTTTGCCAACCAGCGTCTCTTTGCTGGCAAGTTTCCAGTTAGTTTGCAAGTCAGCTATTTATAAATTGGGACACATTTTCCTAAAAATACAAATTTTAAAATAGTGATTAGGTTCTCAAGCCAATCCTCAAAAGCTATTTTAATTCATGATTTAGTGGAACTCAGCTTCCAATAGACAGAATCCTCAATCCTAGCCACCATGTTTAGCAGTGATTTTCCAACCTGGCTGCATATACCACACTATAATCACCAAGGAAATTAAAAAAAAAAAGTATTAATACCCAGACTATACCCCCAGGAAGATAGAATCAGGAGGCATTATCGGTGGCACTGGCGGGAAACAATGCCTCTAGGGAGACTGGGATCGGAGCTGTGACTGGGAAGTGGAGGCCAGGGCTCCGGGCGTAGAGGCTGGGCCAGGGTACTGTGGCACTGAAGGCTAAAAGAAGAAAGGGAATGTCACTGAGAGAAGGGACTGGGTTGTGGACTCCTAACTGGATTTGTGGAACCAGATTAAGAGATTTGGCCTCAAAGGACAGTAAAGCATCCTGGAGTGGGAAACTGAGGAGGGGTCTCGGACATTCAGGTCTAGGAACACAAGGATCGGTGCTGTGGTGATGGGACGGAGCTGGCAAGAACCTGGTAGATCAGCATTACTCGACACTTCCTTTAGTCCAGTTCCTGAGGAAAGAAGGCGGCTACCTTCAACCTACTTTCTTGTTTTGGGTTGAGGCTTTCACAAAATTTTATGCCTCTACAGAAAGCAAATCTGTAGTTCTCTTCATCCTCTTGGAGTGATGATGGACCTTTAAGACTAAGCAGACGTAAGGAGGAAGGGAAGAGGAACGAACAACGAAGGTACGGAATCCAGTAAGCGAGCTCCAAAAATAAGAGCAGTTTTGTTTGCTTACTGTGCTATGCAACAGCTTCCAGAGTTCAATAGCTCTCCTAGTTACTTTCTGCAGCCCGTTTCGTCAGAAGCATGGACATAAAGTGTTATTACCACCTGGTGAAAGCAATACGCTAGGTGGAGGGCGTCCTCAAACATTCTGCAGTGTCCTCGTTTTGACAGCTCAGCCTGGAGAGTCGACATCCTGTGATTGTTGCAGTGTAGGAAGAAAATCTATGGCGATTAACAACCTTCTCACATTTCAATCAGTTGTTCTCCAAAAGAGACATTTTCTAAGTCCTACTCTGTATTTCTTCTTGGCATTTTTTAGTATGTATTACCTTAGCTCTGCATTCTGGTTCCCTCTTTATGACATTTTGGCTACTCTGGGTCAATGGAATTACTGGGCTTGAGGAATTCTGGAAATAGCTGAGAGTTGTCTCTTTTGTGGCAGGTGCAAAACTTAAACCATCACTGGCCCATGCTCTCTTGCCATCTGCTTTCAGGGCCACTGAGAGCATCTTCATATAGTTGTCCTGGACAGACTCCCTCATGAGAGAGTAGGGGGCCAGGGGCAGATGGAGAGGCAAAGATGGGGATCTAGAGACTGCTGGGTTATTGGGAGGGTCTGTGCTTTTGATTTGCTGCTGTTTGATTGGAGGATGACAATCAGTAAAATGTATTTGACATTGAGCAAATAAAGAATTTATTGAATACCAAAACAAGAAAAGTTATCTCTTCTGGAATCATTGCCATTATCTCCTCTTTGATCAGGGAGCGGGTCCCAAGTGCTGGAATTGATCTCTCTTCTTTACATTTTTGGATATTTCTGGGGTTTTATTTCCTGATTGTGAAAAGAAGAGGACATGCTCTGGCCCTTCAAGTTTCTGGAGGTTCTGGTATAGACTTTGCTCTGGTGTGAGGACGCTGTTCATAGAAGTGCTTCCCATGTACAGATTTACTGTAAGCAGCAGACACACAGGTCCTTTCCGCAGAGATTTCTAGCTGAGCTGTGGAACAGTATGGAAAACACCCCGCCTCCCTGAGAGAAATTCTTCACTCCACTAAGCAAGGAATCTAACTCAATTGGAAAATCTGGATAGATTTCAAAGGAAGAATTTTCTTTTCTCAAACTCCATGCCATCTCAAGAACAGAGAAAAAAAAATTGAGTTTTAGGATTGAAATGCCTGGGCAAAGTAAATAACATTCTACCTTAGTGGATATAAACAGCTCGTTTAACAGATGAAACTCCATTAGGTATGACTGTTTCAAGGTCATTGGACTTCAGATGTCCTTCAGAGCAGACAGACTCCCCTTTTAGGAGTTTGCTCGTGCCAGAGTAGAATTAGATCGGCACCTGCTCTGACGCACAGATGATAGCCTATTGTTTGGCAAAGGTAGTGTGCATAAGGTAGTCAATGAATGTCAGCCTATTGGAAAAAGTGACACATAAAGCCTCCTTCTCTAAGTGGGAGACTAAAATTCTCAGTGCCTGAAGACCCAAACGTCAGTTTTGCTGTTGATCTTTTCTAATTGAATTATCCTTCGTTAGTGAGCCAGATACAAACAATTTTAATAGATGTGGGAAATGGGAGTACAGCTTTGCTTTTGCTATTAAAAATAAATATTCCCCTCGAAATAATTTATTTCGGGGCTTACTGAGCCATGTAACTCAGTCAGAAAAGCGATAATAGATTCGGATAGGCAGGAAGTGGCAGCAAAATTAGTCTTTCTTAACCAGAAGAAGGTCAGAGCTTCTTTGTGTTTTTTAAATTTTCTCTTTCCATGTGGTTGATCACTCGGGATCTGGCTGAGGCTGGTTTAGTGATGTTCTCAGTGGTACGGGAGACCGGCACTATTAACAAACCTGGACGCCCCATCTCCTTCAGTGGGGTGAGAACACCTCAAACCTCTGTCTTAAAGCCTTGTTAGAACTTAGTTGTTTAAAAGTAAGTTTAAATGTACATTTTCGTCTTGAGAGAGAAACAGGGGCTCAGAAAGCATTATTTGTCAGAAGCAACTTTGAGTCTGTTTCTGTGCTAAAACTATTTCTAAAAGAAAAGAGCTTGGCTTAGCTCAAGTTCCAGTTAAATCACAAAGTTAAGGAAAAGTGAACCATTTCATTTCTCTTCTAAAAAAAGGAAAGTGCCAGGAAAAACTCATTTATCTAGTTAGATATACCCCTGCCTGATTTAAATCTTTCTTTTTTTCTTCAGTCTTAAAGCAAGTAGATGCAGAGGGAATGGCTGATAAAAGAACTGGAAGAGAAGCCAAAACTTTCCACTAATTACTCTTATCAGGTTAGCAGGAGAACAAGCACCTGTGCCTCAGGTAGAGGAAGGTGATTAGCATTCAGAATACTGAAGCCCACATCAATTTAGGAAGGGCACGATTTCAAGATAAGTTGAAGGGTACTTTAGAAAGAAGCAACTTTTTAAGCCTAAGTATAAAGCTAGGATCAGATCAAATAGTGATTGTTAATAAGACTTAAAGATTAGTTAGAAGCAAAGTCTAACCTAGAGTATTTAGTGGACTTATTGTGTTGGAAAGAATCTTAGAGGTCAGCCAATCCAACTTCAAATCTTTGGTTGCAAGGAACAGACGCTTCCTTCAGCTGACACAAGCCAAAGAGGAGAATTTATTAAAAGGTCATAGAACCTGAGGCCTGGAAGAAAGCCATGCCTAGGGAATGAAGTGGATCCAGAAACTTGATCTTTATTTCAGAACTTAACCCTTATTTCTTTGAAAGTCAATGCATGTATCCACATCAGTGGTGGAAAGCTGTTATTTGAACATGACTGTGGCTGAAAGTTTGAAAAGTGTTTTGAATCCTGAAGTTAAAACATAAAATCTATAAAGTAGTGATAGTCAGTCTGTTCTAAAAATACATCTGTACATTTATAATCTTTCTACTATGGATTATGTTACTATAATTGTGATTACAGAACATTAGTGATAACAGATCCTAAGCCTACCTAGATCAGGCCTATTACTCTGCCATCAAAGATAATGTGGCCCAAAATAAGATTTCTGAGGTTAACAGTAGAACAAGAAGAAACGTTGAGGTCCTCTGATGGCTGCTCTGTCAGACGTGTGATGCCTCAGACAAAACTGATAATGATGCTGACCAAGAAAGAGCTCAGGTGAGAACCTGACTTCTCTGGTGTCACACTGCCCTTGAGCGAGTTCTTTGCACCTCCCTAAAACTTCAGTGGCATAATGGAGATGCTAATACTTCCTGTAGGATGGGGTTGTTCTGAGGATTAAATGAGATGACCTCCTGGCACAGTGTCTAGTTCATGTAAATGTTCCATGCCTAACAGTAATTATTACGATTAATCAAAAAGGTTTATTTAGTCGCCTTTTTGCTGCATAACAAGTAATCCTGAAACTCAGTGACTTATGAGAACATATTTCCTACTCACAGGTCTGTGATCATCTGTAGTTGTTCTAGGCTTAGCTGAACTTGGCTCCAGTTTTAGATTCATATATGCTGCGTGGGTTTCCTCACCTCAGGACCCAGGCTGAAGAAGTACCCCCTACCTGGGGTGTGTTGTTCCCATGATGGAGGAAAGAAGTATAAGATATGGGGACCCTGTGATGCTCCTTAATCTCTCTACTGGGACCTGTCAAAATGTTCACTTCTACTTAATGTTCCATCAGTCAAAGCAAGTCGTTTGGCCAATGCTTGAGTCAATGAAGCAGGAAAGTTACTGCACCCATGAGCAAACCATATCCAGGGAGGGAATGAACAATACAGGAGAGTTGAAAGAAAATCTATGGCCATTGATAAAGGGGATATAAATGGTGATGGAAGGAGACTTGACTTGAGGTGGTGAACACACAATACAATGTACAGATGATGTGTTATGGAACTGTACACCTGAAAGCTATATAATTTTATTAATCAATGTCACCCAAATAATTTTTTTTAAAAAGCAAATCTATGGCCATTGAGACAAGGGCTGAAATTAGAACCCACACAGGTTGTCCATAAACCTAATGTCTCAAAATTTGGGGCCATTCTTTTAAAAAATAGAGATCCAAGGAAGGCAACAGAGTTACTTAGGGTGGAGACTGGGTGATAAGGTACGTAGTATCACACATTCTCCCAGAAGCTTTATCAGGGAGAGGAGAAATTGCTTTAGAAATAATTTATCTCAGTATTTCCAGACCTGAAAGGTACTTCAAAGGGCTCCTTAAAGCAGCAATGGTATGTTTTCATTTCAAATAATAATTTTAAAAAAACTCGGTGAATTCAGTGTTTTTGTAGAAACTGTTTCCCTTTTAAATAAAACAGGTTGAAAGCCTCCAGGTGTGTATTAGGAAAGCTGGCTTGGTGATAAGTAAAGATTAGATGAGTTCGCTCATGACTTGTAACTGAGTGTATAACACAGATGAATACTACTGGTTGCATCCGTTAGCATTGCAGTTTTAAATTGTTTTCATTCTTAGTTGTATTTGTTTACATTTGTTCTCAATTCTGAATTAATGAGGAATTTAATGAGAAAGAAAAAACATAATTTTTCCAATTTTTCCCTAGACACTTTCCTCCAGATCCATAAATTTCCATCATCTGAAAAAACTAGCTATATAGAACATCAAACTAGCTCTCATGTTTCGAAACATAATGTAAGGAGGAAAAATCAATCAGTGTTCCTTATATGTCCTGTCTCTAACCAATAATCTATTACGGCAACAACACTGGTGATGCTTTGAGGTCCATCCCATGTTTGAGGACACATGAGAACTGTTCTGTATTCCCATTATTCTCGTAGCTTAGTAGGGCTGCACAGGCCTTTATGTTCTCCTCCTCCTGATGTTCTTCCTGGTGTTCTCCTTCAGCCTTAATCCACAGCTCAGCTCTTCCCCTTATGGAATTACCTTCCCTAATTCCCTCCAGCTCTGTCTGTTGCTTTTCCCTTGGTATCCCCATAGCACTTGCTGGGGAATTACCTCCTTGGTAGCTGTGTTACTGAGTCTGTCTTCTCCACTTGACCCTGAATTGAGATCAGGGGCAACTTGTTCTTTTCAGTGCCCCGCACAATGCCTCACACTTACAGTGTACTCAATAATGTTTTCTTGAGTAAATAACAGTAAGAAGAACTGAAGCTGAGCAAGACTTGAAACTGGATAGGACATGGGGGAAGTGCTTAAGGAAGACAGAAAGTGTGCCAAGTATAGAAGCAGAGACAGACATTCACAAGAGGTATTTAAGGGCAGCAGATGGAACGACATGACTAGATGAGAGAGTTCAGAAACAGAAGTCCTAGAAAACACAGTAGGGAGCTTATGTTTATGTGGGGAGGGCCATGAAAGACACCCATTGCCTTAGGGTGCTCATGCTGTCATAACAAAATACCATAAACTGGGTGGCTTAACGAGAGAAATTTCTTTCTCACAGTTCTGGAGGCTGAAGTTTGAGATCAGAGTGCTGGTATGTCGCTTCCGGTGACCACTCTCTTCCTGGCTTGTAGCCTTCTTGCCCTGTCCTCACAGGGTGGGAAGAGAGAGAGCTCTAGTGTCTCATTCTCTCTTATAAGGACACTAATCCTATCATGAGGGCCCCACCTCATGACATCATGTAAAGCTAATTACCTTCCAAAGGCTCCATCTCTGAACACCATCGCATTGTGGGTTAGAACTTAAATACTCGGTATATGAATTTGGAGGGGACACAAGTCAGTCAATACTGAGTAGTTACAGAACCAGTTCTGCTTTATTTTTTTTTAATTATTTTACTGTTGTTCAATTACAGTTTTCAGCATAGTTCTGCTTTAATGAAGTGGACCCAAAATATCCCCATTACCCATCTCTGCCATTCCTGAGGTTCCATTGTTCATTTAAGAAAGTGAATGAAATCCCACAAATCAACATTTCCAATTGAAGGGGCTTCATAGCCCAAGGGCAAGAATGAAATAACCTTTTAATTTCTGAGATGAATGCATGAAGTAATTTTTGTGTGTGGTATCTTCTATTTCTACAGCAGTCATAAATCATACCTTTGGGAGCTGTACCATTTTACTTTTAAATGTACATTTTGAAAAGGACACAGTCATTTCTTATTATGCTCTTTATGTACAATTTCATTGCATTCATCACAGTCAGAATCCTGTTGATTCTATGGCAGGAAAACTATTTGTTATATTCACAGTCCAAGAGCCTCCTGATTAGCACCGCCATTTCACATCAGCTGCTCAGGATGGTACTAGAGTCTTCCACTAAGATTTACTGCTTTTTCCATTTAATCAAGATCCATTTTTTTCTTATTTTCCAGGCCTGGATTCCTTTCATTTGAAACATTATTTTAAGACTCACCATCCATAGTATGATGTTTTAGTCATTTGAAAAGTTTATGTTCCTTTGCAAATGATTCAAGCCAAGAACACGAATTCTACCGCCTGATTTGCAGAAAGTCATTACTGTTCAAACATTTGCTGGGCATGTCCTATTGATAGATAGTACAAATATACAGTGTGAAGATAATGGACAAACTCCAGAGTATTTCCTTATCTCCCAGCAATCAAATGATACACAAAAATATATGACTTGGGGACAGCTGAAATTGTTTCCGCACTCTGAGCTTTGAGCTTTGCTTCCATTAGACTGGGTCATAGCATAGATTGAATCCCAAGATGCTACTGATAATCATCAGCTGTTTTTCTTACCTAGTCTCCTTGTTTAAATGTATTATTTTATTATCCATGTGCTCTTGAAAAAAATGGGGGAACAAGTGTTTTTAATTGAATAATCTATATTCTGTCATGTATTCCTTCTCCCTGGGAAGGTATATGGAAACTCGCTTTGCCATTTTTATTTATCTATCCTGCCAGTGTAGTATATTGATGAGTTCCAATAGTGTTGAAACAAGACATGAAATATTGATGAACTTTTTTTTAAAAGTCCCCTTTTTCTCCTGAGTATAGCAGATTTCAGAAGGTGCTGCCAATATTGTGTTGTCCAATAAACCTCCATTATTGGGAGGGTCTTGATCCCCTTTGGGCTTTGATAAATGATTATTATGCCTTTGGAATGCTAGCTCAGAGTGCTCCAGATCTTGTTTTTATCAGTTTATGGAAGACATGAATAAGAAACAGCATAACTTAGACTAACAGCAAAGTTAGGGCTGAAGGCCTCCCTACGAACCGTTCCATGAAGAGGGGACAGCCACAAAAACTGAGGCTACTGGACCCCTCGTTCTTGTTCCCAGCTGATACTTCTTCTGTTTCCCCATTACAGATCAGGACTTGCCCTTTGGGTTTAGGCCAAGTGGGAACTATAGGTAAGGAGAACTTGTAATTTTAAAGTTATGGACATCTCAAGGCAAACCACCCCAAGCTAAGAGTAGGCACCGAGGAATCAAAAAATCTAATGCACTCTGAGGGCACAGGTGAGCTTGGGACAGTGGACCCTGGTGAAATGTGAAAGAGAATTTACTGCACAGGATAGTCCCCCATAGCAAAGAATTACCTTATCTAAAGTATTAATAGTGCTGAGATTAAGAAACGCTAATGGATTCCGCGCGCTAGACCATCATGAATTAGCGCGGTCTTCAGCACTTCTTGTAAAGCTGTATTTACGTCCATTATACCTCCAGCAGCAATGCCTTCCTCAGTCATGGCGGTGGGTTATGGGTGGAGCTGAATCTTGAATGCACCCAAGCCTCCCCCGTGGCGTAGCTCCACAGCGGCAGGGTGCCAAGCCCACCTTTCTGTGCTCGTATCCAAGTGTGATGAGCCCATGTATGTCAAGTTGGTGGAGGCCCTTTGTAATGAACACCAAATCAACCTAATTAAGGTTGACGACAATAAGAAACTAGGGGAATGGGTAGGCCTCTCTAAGATCGACACAGAGGTAAAATCCTGTTAAGTGGTTGGTTGCAGTTGTGTGGTGGTTAAGAACTATGACAAAGAGTTTCAGGCAAAGGATGTCATCGAGGAGTACTTCAAGTGCAAGAAATGAACAAATAAACTTGGCTTCTGTTTCTCAAAAAATAAATAAATAAATAAACGCTAATGTAGAGAAAAAGCTATTATTTTGCCCATCAAAGTATAAGCTTTTTGAGTTCAAAACATAAGGCATAGCTAATGGTGTTCAATAATTAGGACAGCATCCTGCAAATGGATAAGGATCTATATGTGTACTCCAGTTTTCTTTTGAAGAGTAACTATGTCACTTTCCTCAGTTTCTCCCCTAAAATTAGCCAAAAGGGAAAAGTTCCTCCCTACCAGGACATAGGTGAAAAATAGTTCACTCTATGTTTCCAGAAATGAGAAGATGAGAGAGCATGCACAGAAGCAGCAGTGCAGGAAAACAAAGGATGCTAACAACCCAAAATGTTGAGAATGGTGTAAATAAGGATAGTGTGACAGAGAACAAACCCCTGTGGACTCGTGATGGCCTTTAGACATCAGGAAATGAGGGTAAACATCAAGGGGCAAGGTAGCTTATATTTTATTTTTAATAAACTGGATGAAAGATTATATTTTAAATGTTATGCCTTCGAGCATGTGCTACATCAAGGTGTTGACAGCATCATTTTTCCAAGAGATGAGCAAGTAAATTTAAGTAGTTTCCAAGTGGTAAGTATCTTGATTACCGAGGAGCTGTGGGATGCAAAACTTGGCCAGCGGAAATAAATGATTGATAGCTTCCTCTCACACTCCTGCCTTTATTTTTTCTACTGCATGGCTCATTATTCTGCTGCATTAATTTAAGCTTTCCTATTGTACTGAATTAAGGACTTAAATTCTCTTATCACCCCTATGGGACTTTTGATTGTTTATTTGTAGATGACAATAATTGTTTTTATTGATCCCCAAATGTGGAAGGTATAAACAGGGCTGTGGCTGATGGCCAGCTGGTACATAGTGCTGCATGTGTGAGTGACAAATTACAAGACAATATTGATCCCCAGAGGACACCCTTTTAGAATTTTTTAAGGCATCTGATAATTATCACTGGGTCTCTTCAAGCTTAAAATCATAAACAATTTCGTGTATATCAGCCCAAGTCATTTTGTTCTTGTTTTTATTGAACCTCAAAAAGTCTCCTTGGGTATAATTTATACTTCCTCATTTCTAGTAAGCCCACACAGCAGGAGAGTTGGGGGCCAGTGCAGCTACAAGAATTCCCAGAGCCAGCGTCATCCAGGCCAGTGAGTCCCCCTAGGAACCCAGATCACCAGGACATCTCTTCGGAAGAATTCCTGGATTTATCTACCAGCTGCCATTATTCCACCACAGGCTTCATTATATGGACATTGGCTCACACAATTTCTCATCCAAATATCTCAGAGGCACCAGGGGAAGAAAATACAACTGTCTAATTAAGTGCCGTTGGTAGGACCGGGCACTTGGGCAGTAGGAGCCTCCCCAGACTGAATCAAATGCAACACCGCTCGCTTAAAGAGCTTCGGGGCTAATTATCATGATCCGCCTACCCACAAACAAAATAAATCAGGTTAGGTTTAAATGTAAACAAGTATCAAAAATATGGGAAACATTTTCTTATTATGTGGTGAATTGTTAAGATCTTTGACTATAGGCTAAATTCTGAAATTCCTGACCCTCTTTTCCTGTGGCACAGGGAAGACAGTTATGTGGAGCAGGCACTTTGACCATTGTACTCTATCCTTTGTGGGTTCTGCTCTGGAAATCCACTGCTGAACTATCAGAAATGGCTATCTGGGGTGGACCAGAGTAAACCAGGAGAGCTTGTTCTGCAAAGTAATGGTCCATGTGTCACACAAAAGATCCCCTTTTTATCCTGGGGCTACAGTGTCACCTTGGTCCTTGACAGTTAGCAACTCCTAGGGGACAAAAAAACACATCAGAATAAAACCATTTTTTTTTCTAATTTAGATTTTATTCTATCTCTCACTCAAAGTAAGCTTCATCCTCAATATTATGGTACAGCGGTGTCATTGGTGTTGAACACCAATCTCAGCACCTTCTGTGAGCAGAAATGTGAAGGAGGTAAACACAGATCTCCCTCCAAAAGTTCGGTGACAATTGCCACTGCCATTGCCAGGTAAAAAATTATATATAAAAATGTACACCCCAGCTATATAGTGGCATGCCCATCGCACAAGTGGGCTTCACATGTGGTCTGACTGTTAATTATACACCAAACATGCTTGGAGCATAGAATGTGCTTAAGGTTAAAACGAATTGACTATTGAAGGTGACAATCACAGAATCATTTGATTTCAAAATTGGAAGTAACATTAGATATGAGTTCAGCCACCTCATTTTCAAGACAAAGGAACTTAAGATGATTGAAGAGACTAAATAAGTTGTCCAAAGCCTCTCGTTCGAGTAGCGAGAGAGCCAGAGTGTGAAGCCAGGTGGCCTCACTCAGCTCTGTGGTGCACTGGGCAACAAACTCCGAAGAAACACATGGGCTTGTGCCTTGTTGCACTGTATTGTGACCAATTGTTTCAGTGAGTGTGCCCCCCTCCACTGGACCGTGTGTTCTTTAAGAAACTATTCATTGCCAGCTTCTAGTATAGCTAGTGGCACATGATAGTACCCCAATAAATGATTGTCGAAAAAGATAAATGAATGGGGTGAATAAGTTAGACCTGGTTTTTCTCATCATATTCAGAAAAATGCTGTAAATTTTACTGATCTCTACTAGTGCTTGGTCAATCGCGTATTGAAGAAGGATAGAGGTAATACAAAAGTATTATGGAAAAAGTCATACAAGAAGGCAAGAAGAGGGGAAAGGGGTTACACAATTCAGTAGGAATACTAACCAGAAAAGTTCAGTACGTAAATGAAGTTTCTAGATTCAGTCTCAGAGATGTTTGTCAAGAGCCTTACCTCTTCTGGTCTTACGTCTTCTGGTCCCAAATTTCAAATAAGGACTTTTCAAGCAGACAGTGCTTTAAGCAATCCCCATTATTTCTGTTCCTCCTCAGACTGCAGAAGGCAGGATGGACTGCAGGTTCCGCCGTGTGAGCAAAGTAGCCCTTATGTGTATCTCACCTCCCTGTGGTACATCTTCCCCCCCCTCCCGTTTGGTACCCATTCCTAACCCATGCTCCTGATACTATTCCTATTACAGAGGAAAGTGCATGTAATTCATGGGGATCCTGTTTCTGGAACATTTTGTATGTAAAAGACATGTCAGGAGATACAAAGGAAAGTATTTACATTGTGGCATTTCAAATTCAGTGACAAGGAGGCAGAGGAAATGGGTATATATATATATATATATATATATCCTGCAGAAGTAACTCCTGCTGAGTGTGGTTGGTAGGGTAATAATATTGTGTAATGATTTATAGTTTTAATTTGAACATTTCACCTAAAATGTCATATGGCATGCTTAAGTGTGATATTGTTATGTTACAGAATTACAGATTATGATTTTGTAATAAAAAGGGGACATTATTTGTGCTGGAGATATATATACATATATATACACACACACACATATATATGTTGGGTTTATCTCTCCTATCAAATCACCCACAGCCAGTGAAAATCAAGGTTAAAATATCCAGTTATTAACCCCCACTCTGAGTTTCTGCTGCTTCTGAAATGCTTCTATGCTGTCAGTAATTTGATATTAAGCAGTGTCTGTTTAAAAAAAAAAAAAGAATGAAAGGATTCAGAGCCCTAATTATAGCACACGGAAGGCTTGGTGCTGGAGAAACGCATCCACAATATTGGGCTTCAGTGGCGAGCCACTGCTGGCCAGAGTGGTGCACCTGGGGAGAGGTCACAGTCGGGGAAGGGCTGGCTGTGCTCCAGTGTGCAAAGAAGTCTAGATGTAGGATTTAGTCTTTTTTAGACCTGGTGCTACGCAGATGCCAGATGACCTGGGATGAGTCAAATGCCACTATGGGAAGAAACTTATGGCCGTAGGCAGCTATCTGTTTTAGGTGGATGGGTCAACCTCGGCTAAAGATAAGTATGGAGATGCTGCCTGTCATTGTAACAGGGTGCAGCCAAGAGGGCTCCCCCAAAGAGGGATTTGTAATGGGGTCCAGAGAGCTTGGAGATAATTGGCTCCACACCACAGGGCCACACCTGTCCTGAATGCTGGCAGCTGTGGCCAATTGTGGGAGGAGCCGGAAATGAGGCTGCAGAGAAAGATTGGCTCTGGGATTTAAATCCAGGTGGGGCAACCATTTGGCGTCTCTTTTTGGGACCACATGGCTTGGGCGTCTTGTTGAGACCACGGGGTTTTGGTGAGAGTCAGGACCACTGTGGCTTTGGAAATGTTCCCTTTTTGCCATGTGGATGGTGCCGGGAGGCTGCGTGAGATACGATACCCCAGACTGGGCAGAGTGAGAGGGAAGGACTATGTGCATTTATGCATATTCTAAAGAACTTTGGTCTGTACAACTTCCAAATAAATAATAATTCCTTTCCTTTTACATCTTTCCTCTGGCGGCGGGCAAAGCAAACCTGGTAAGGGGGAGGAACCCCTGGGGGTAAAGGGGGTCTTTCATATCATTCAGCCCCCTCCCCCTCTGTTCTGTAACACCATCAAACATTCCTTTGAACCCTTTGGAACAGGGCAGACCCCTCCAATCAGCACTACATGCTTCAGTTATCACTCTTCCCAATTATTCCTTAAATGTACCGCAACTACGTATTTGTGATTTTGCCCCTAGCATTTCCTTCTTCTGAAATTCTTTTCTCTCATATTGTCCATCGAGCAAGGGGCATCTGTTACCTATCGCTAGGAGTAGATATCCCAACCCTTCTGCCTCTGCCTCTTGGGATCAGAGTTGCCAAGGAAAACAATGCAGACACCAGACGGAACAACACTTTACCCCCATAGAGAAGAAACAGAAGGAGATCAGTGTTAGTAGTGGGCATCCGTGCCCCAAGGCCAGTAGGTCCTTCCCCACAGCTAACGCAAGGCCTCTGGCCTGCATGCAACCCTTTTGTGCCACAGAATGCAGGATCCTGTCCCCTGCTTTCAGGGAACAGATATAGCAGTGAGGTTGGCCAGGCGCCATATGACACATGCATTTAAACAGAACAAAGTACACATTAAGCTAAATGAAGTAAGTCAAAGAGAGAATGACAAATGCCCTATGATTTCACTTATATGTGGGATCTAAAAGACCAAATAAATGAACAAACTAAACTAGAACAAACTTATAGATACAGAGAACAAACTGGATGGTTGCCAGATGGGAGTGGGGTTGGCAGCTAGGTGAAAAAGGTATAAGTGTTAATAAGAACAAATTGCCAGTTACCAAGTAGCCATTGGGGTGTAAAGTACAGCATATAGTCAATAATATGGTAACAATGACAAATATGTATGGTGTCAGGTGGGGAACAGACTTATTAGGGGGTATCCTCATAAGTTTATAAATGTCTAACCACTATGTACACCTGAAGCCAATATAACAGTAAATGTTGACTGTAACTGAAAAAATAAAAAAAAAAAATTAAAATCTGAAACAGGGTAAGATTGTCCCACACAAGGTGGCAAGTACAGCACAGGCTATGAGAATTCCTTATCCTTTAGCAAGGAAGTGTTCCAGGCCTATGGCCCATTCTTATGTGATCAAGAGGTGGTCAAAAGACTATACACATGATGCCCTGGCTGGTGTAGCTCAGTGGATTGAGCACCGGCCTGTAAACCAAAGGGTTGCCGGTTCAATTCCCCATCAGGGCACAAGCTTGGGTTGCAGGCTAGGTCCCCAGTAGTGGGTGTGTGAGAGGCAACCACACATTAATGTTTCTGTCCCTCTCTTTCTCCCTTCCCCTCTATCTAAAAATAAATAAATTAAATTAAAAAAAAAAAAAGACTACAGACATGAGCTTGTCTTTTCCAATATAGTCTATATGGCTCCTTCCCATTTCCCTAACTCTCCCACTCCCTTTCCAGATCTTTGTTATCAAAAAAGCCTTCTATGGCCAACCTTTATAACACAGCCTTCTCCAAATCCAATCCTCTGGTCTCCATGAAGATAAAAGCTTTGGTTGTTTGATAACTGTTATATCTCAGCATCTCCAACAGTTATGGGCACATAGTAGGTGTTCAATAAAAATATGTTGAAGAGATTGGTAAGAGAGATCTTACAAAGGACAAATCTTGTCTCATGATGCCTGGAAAGCAGTGAAGGAGAACTTTTCAGATGCTTTCATAGACCACATCATTCACTTACACTGCATCGAATTTACACATAGAAACCCAATAAGCCTTGGAGAAAGTGACACGTCCAGGATAGCAGATAGCACTATTATCATTCACTTCCCATCAGGGCTCCAAGCAACTTGTAGAAAACCTGTCTTCTGATGTGCAGCACTAATTTGTGTCATAAGGAAAATCAAACAAATTATTTTTCACCTGAAGGGAACAGGATTATTTGACTTCAGAAATTTGCCATATGGCTTCTCCACCATACAGCATAGCTTCCAGGCTTAAGGTAGTAAGAGTGAGAACATGCCCATAAATTATTCAGAGATAATTCAAAATAAGTGTGACTCTTTGACAGATTGTCAAGTTTCTTAATGCTTTTTTCCTGATAACAAGTGCTTTGTTTTTGCCAAAATTGGCTTGTTTCTCACCATACTTTATCGTCGCTCTGTGCGTGTTGTCTGTGTTGTTTGTTTTGTTTGTGGTTTTGTTCCCTCACAGAGTCCAGTCTGGCTCTTACCTCAGCACGGGCTGGTTCACGTTCATTCTGGCCATGGACGCCTGCTATGGCATTCACGTCTACGGGATGATAAATGACACCTACTGCAAGTAAGATCACAGGGAATTATTTCTGTGCATCTCCAATTCAGATATCTTGTCAAAATATCACAATTCATTCTAATAGCATAAATCTGAAAAAAAAAAACAGATAAAGCAACAATTATTTCCCCGTGTTCTTTGCTGACATGACATTTCATTGTCAGTGCATCAAGTTGTGACTTTTAGCAGTGATAGGAAGAAAAATATTTACCACGGTCTAATGTCAAATGTCAGAAGAAACGTTTTTCCTTTAATCAGTGGCATATTGGGGGCTTGTGGCTTAGAAATACAGACAACTTTAGTGGTTATTTAATTTGCAAAGCAAGTTTGTCATCTCTGCTGTGCTAATGGCTTGATAAATGGCTATCTACTCAGTGGTTATACTTGATCATGAAGGACAAAATGTCCTACAGTTGCAGAGAAGCTGATAGCTTAACGAGAATTTCTGGAAATAAGTGAGTAATCTACAAAGTCCTCATTTAAAATGGATGTCTTTATCCACATACATCCCCACTGGGGGGGTAGTTTCTAACTAGATAATAAAATAAACCTTCCATTCTTCATCAAGGTAATCAAACATATTTCCCTACGAACAACTGGCAAAATAGAATTTGGGGAATGTTTACATCATATTTTCAAAATGATAATTAAGCCACAATCTTCCTGATCAAACATTTCTACCCTAGCTCTGAGCATATTGGAGCACAGATGAACCCACTATCTTACTCTGAAAAATCGTAAGATGTCTTCAAGCTCTGTAAGAATATCAGGCTATCCAAAGCTTGCTCCATTATGCACCATTTCCTCCTTCCAAGGAGAGCTATACATTTGAATGTAATTGGTGTGATATATAAATTTTATTTGATTTATTAAAAGCACTAAGGACTTGGTACATCTTCCTAAAAGCTTTTATACATAATAGTTTTAACTGAGTTCATGGACTAGAATCATGCATAGGTTTGCAAGTAAATGCATTTACTCAGCACATAATGGATTCTTGTAAATGAATGTTTAATTCTTCATCTCAATCTTTCTCTCCTTTTTTTTTCTTTTCTAGGACAGAGGGGTATAGAAAAGTTCCCTACCATTACTATGAACAAGGAAGAGATGAGTGTGATGAATATTTTCTTCATGAACATGCCCCATATGGAGGCCATAGATTTATCACTGAAAAGAAAGTGTTCGCTAAATGGGCCAAGAAACACAGAATAATATTTACACACCCAAATTGGACAGTGTCTTGATACTGGTTTTTCTGATCTTGCCACGCCACTTGACATGATCGCTACAGTGCAACTGTGATGCTAAAGATGCTATGATGATGATGGTGATGATACAGACAGCAACACTGATGATCAAGATTCTGTACATTCTCAGACATTCCTGGATGATGACTCTGCCAGTAATTTGAACTTGGGACTCCATGGTGGGTGGTTGTGCTCATTACATTATTTTTGAAGGTTCAACATTATACATTGTACTTTGTAACTTAACTGGAATTGCAGTGAAGGCCAGTAACATGACAGCAGTGACCCAAGAAATGAGAAGATTATCCTTCAAATAGCTTCCCAGAATTCTTGAACAGTGAGTAGATTCTGAAAGCCATGGACTTTGTCCTCATGAGGCAAGGCTGTTTGCTCTGTGGACACTTGAACCTGAGCAGCTCTGCCATCTTGAGGAGTGTTTGATTGTCAGACACTGACCCAGGGGATACTATGTGGGTACAAGTGTTTTACCACAGTCACCCGTTAGGCTGAGGGCAGGACAGGGATCTCTTCCCGACTTACCATCTCCCTACAGAACTTCCCACAGCCAAAGCTTCAGGCCATTTCCTAATTGGCAACGAAAAGATTGTGGATATCCTACAAATAGGATTACTTGACTATCTCTAACATTTTATTCAAAATGGGCCAAGTAGCAAATCTTGATGAATTACCATTCTCACCACTCCATTCTTACTACTCCAAACCATATAGCTAAACATGTTACTAGAATGATCTATATTAATGTTAAGTTATTTTTGGATAAGTCCTAAATATTTCAGGTGGCTATTTAACATGTAAGGTTTCAGCACTGTAATAACATATACTGTGAAAATACTTCTATAACAGAACCAAAAAGTTTACTGACTTTGCTTCAACATAAACAACACAAAATTATATGCTTTTTAAACTCATGAAACAGGGAAAGCAAAGCATATTTTTACATCAATTTGTATCCAATCATACTTCATAATATATATTTGTATGTTCAAATTTCTATTTTGTAGGCCCAAGGTGTGTCTCTCCATACGTTACATCACCATTGCCAAGAGCAAGCTGTTAGACATGGAGAGGAAATGATTCCTTGTATGAAATCTGACCAGAACTTTTGCCTTCTTGGGGTTTACTTTCCCATAGTGGGTCAGTTGTTATACCATAATAACAACAGTAGTAACGACCTTAACTTCCAAAGTGCTGTGTCATTTAGAGTCCTTTCATGTATGCTATCCCATGTGATGCCCATGGCCACCCCATTGGTCCATTGCCTATGCATTCTGACATCTCCTTAGCAGATGCTCTGTAATTTGATGATTGCTCTGATATATTGCTCCCCTTTGCTAATCTCCGTATAGGATAGCATTTATGTAGACTAGTCGCCAATTGATTTCAGTGCCAAATGAAACCTGTTACATCAGAATTATTCAAAAAGTATTATAAGGATGGTTTTGACCATGGACTAAAAACACATGTACTGTTGATATTTTTTAATGACTATTGAGGTGGGGAAAAGATGAAGAAGCAGGAACAATAGGAGGGAATGAAAGCAGAGAAATATAGTTTCTTGTTCCAGGCTTGAGATGACTTTGTTCATAATACACGTATTGCTCATTAAATACTTGAGGGCTGATTTGCTGAGAGGCCAAAACATCTTTGCAAATGATTCAAAAGACAAAACTACGGTAACTTGAAGACTGTTTTGGAGGCTGGAAGTGAGGATGCATGTCCCCTCGGGAGCCCCCTGCAGGTCTTTCCCAGGGCTGCGTCCCATGAGGGGTTTTCATTATCCTGGCCCATCCTGGACAAAAGGCTCTTCCTTGTTCTCTTCTGCCGTTTCGATTCCCCAGGACTCATATCCACAAAAACGACCAAGTGCCACTTCCATTGTTGAAACTGTTAGTGTTGTCATCCTTTAGTTGTTTCCTTAATGTGATTTTTAGTTCTATGTATGTTAGTTGTTTGGAGTTAATGATAGATAGAAATGCCCACTCCAAGAAAAATAAACAGATACAAATGTTAAAACTGTAATAAGGCTTCTTTTCCCAATGTGATACAGACATTCCATTTTTAAATAAAAAGAGACCCTTGATTATGAGAATGTTTCAGGGAATGAGATAATTTATTTAGTTTTCTGATCAATGGAGAGCCAACTCTATTTGTCTTAACCTTTACTAATGAGAAACTTCTGTACACTTTCTCACTCTCCTGCCTCGCCATCATTTTCTCTGATGGCGGCTTTGGCGGTGCCCGGTATCCCTCCTTCTATGGCAGCGGGTGTGTGAAATAGGAAGTTTGTTTGTTTGTTTTGGAGAGGTCACAAGGCATTCCCTTCCCTTCCCCCCTCCATTACTTTGCTTTTCTTTCTTTACAAAGCTCTAATTCTACATTTTTTATTGTTGTTGTCTCTTTTTTCTTTCTTTTTTTTTCTAGACGTGAGAAACAAAAAAAACCACACTACTCTCAATTTAGAGACCTAATTAGATGATTTCCAATGTAATGAGTATTTTGATAGAATCGTGTGACTCATTTTTCTCTGTATTCTTAATGTTCTCTGCTTCCATTTCCTGTTTTTCCTTACCCTCGGCTTCCTAATACTAGTGGAAATACAATGTCTAATTTCTCCCACGGTGAGGAGAAATGTATCTAAGATTTACTGATCAGGAAGAGAATAGTTAAGGATCAATTCAACAGAGTACTTGGTCATGCAAATTCGCAGTCAATTCCACAGGTGCTAGTCAAATGAAAGAGATTTCATCCAGCATCAAAACATTAGGAAATTTAACTGAACTCACTCATCATTGACGTGTACGGATCCCAGAAGTTAATCAACATCTAAAAAATTAAAACTATTTCAGTACCATTCAAGGCTTTAAACAAATAGACTATGGAACCTGGCCACAATTGCTGAAATTGGCATAAAATCATACAAGCTAAAAATAAGTTGTTTTTTTTTTTAAGTCTTTTTTTTTAAGATTTTATTTATTTATTTTCAGAGAGAGGGAAAGGGAGGGAGAAAGAACAATGTATGGTTGCCTCTCACATGGCCCTCACTGGGGACTTGGCCTGCAACGCAGGCATGTGCCCCGACTGGGAATCGAACTGGGACCCTCTGATTCCCAGCCTGCACTCAATCCACTGAGCTACACCAGCCGGGCTAAAAATAAGTTTTTTTTTTTTAAATTCTGCAGGATCCTAGGGAAAAAAAGGAAATTTTAAAAGGGTTTTAGAATGAATGAATTCTTTCTAAGTTAACCTAGTGATAAGTAGTAATGATTCACATTATTATCCTGGTAATATGAATAAGAAACATTTTAGAATCTATGGTTTTACATTGCTATCGAACCTATCGAAGAAAATCCAACCTGGGAGGATATGTGTATGTGTGCACAGAGTCCACGTGTGTGCCTGTGTACAGGCATGTCAGCAATCCTACACTTTTCACTGATGTGTATGAATCACAGAAAACCCATTTTAGACTTCATCTGAAATTTGTTGGGTTACATTTTGAATCCTGATGCAAAAAGCAAAACAAAAATCAAAATTAAATGTACTGATGGCTAAGAGCACATAGAATTGTATTCCATGGCTGGCCAGAAGAATAAAGCTAGAGAAGTTGCTAAATCTAGAACTGAGAACACAGATGCCACAGGTGCCGCAAACCGGACCTGTAAGTCTAGCAATCTGTGTCAGAGGCTCTGCCAACCGCAGCTCAGCTAAAGCCACACTGACAAACCTCGCACCAGGCTGCATTCACACTGAAGTGAATGAACATCGGTCTCCCTATTCAAATAAGCCTGTCTTCAGTGTAAGCAAACTCCGATTTGCATGATTTTTATTATATGGCTACAGAACTGTGACCATTGTGGAGAAAGAAAATTATATAAGGAGAATGCTCTTTGAAGATTTGGAATGAATCAGCCGATGTGGGAGCAAGAGTCTGAATTGGGGACATGGCAGACCTTTCCAAAAATAAAAGCCATCAGAAGAGAATCACTTCTTAAAAAAAAAAAAAAAAAGACAACACTAAAGTACTTCATTTGGTGGTGTTAATTATAAGCTCAGTTTAATTTTAATAGGCAAGAAAATACAATCAGATGGCTTACTTTTTTTTTAAACAACCCACCCATCTGGGGCTTAATGTGGCATGTCAAATGCGAAGAACAAACTGTGTTGTCCAGGGTTTGCATGTCTTACCAAAACAAATGATTTACAGTCCCAGAGCTGTGGGGAGGGGCATGCTTTTCCCTTAACTGCAGTTTTGAAAGGCAAGACCTCATCATGTTAATAGTATAAATAGATCTAATGACTGAAGGAGCCTGTACTAACCTTTGTAAGTAGTTTAGACTTTTAGAGCTACAAGAGGCTTTAGAGACGAGCCAGTCCAACCCTTCAATCTTCAAATTGAGAAAATAGACCTGAGAGGTGCAGTGACTTGCCTGTGCCTGGAGAAGAGACTAGTAGCTGACTCGTGTCTCCTTCTCTAGTACTTTTTTCATTTTTATTATTTTTTTTTAGCACAAAATAGTAGTTGCAAAAATGCCGAAGTGACTTTACTGGAAGAGTCTATTCCTGGAAACCAAGGGTTTCGATTAGTGTTGCTACTACACACGATCAGAGAAGTCTCCACACTGAAGTGTAGAAATGTACACATGATGGAAGGAACCTAACCCAGTACTTGTCAATATTCTCTATTATCTATATTTGTTGCCACCACTAAGACAATTGTGTTATCATGAAATTCCAGGACTAGTTTAAACAACATAACATGAGTTTCTTAGATTTTCGGTTATTGAGGACGATGAAGTCATTGATACACTGAAGAGCTACAGAGTATGGAAGTTGCTTAGTGCAGCTGGCAGGTCCTGGGTTTGCATTATTCCCAGAGCTTAAGTGTCCTCAGCCTCCAACCAATTCAGCTGCCTGGGTTAGTGGAATGATCCGTCTGCATCGATTGGTGAAATGTTAGCCTTTTGTTTCACACTCATCTCTGCACTGCACATGATCTTTGAGCCCTGATACTACTCTTCTAGAAGGTAAACCAAAGCCCCAAATGCCCCCACAAAACTCAATTACCATGCAAAATTGAAAGGTTTTTCTTTACAGTCCATTCATAGGATGCTGTTAAAAGAGAAAATTTTAAAACTATAAGCACTAGGCCCTGAAAATGGTTCTTGTGGCTCAGAGAGAGCATATTGTTTTGTTGCTCGTTTTTGCTGAACCTTAGAGAAACCACTAGAGTAAAATTCCATGTAAATTGCTAAGGCATCATATCAGAACTGTCCTTGGGCATTGTAACCATGCAGAAAACCACATTTTGCTTTTTGTTTAGGCTCTCTACTTTTTTTTTTTCTTCTTAGAATAGGCACAATTTGTTTATGGAGCGAAAAACTCCTTTTTCTTCACAGATACATCTCCTTTTGTTTATCTTTGGATACTTCAGGAAAATAAAAGCTCACTTTCACAAAAGTGAAGGATATCTTGATGAATAAATAGCCAACTGCTAAATTCATATATTTGCCTATAAAGTGAGCAGTTTCATCTTAGAAACTCCAGAGGGACCAAAACCAGGGCATTTCATAGTTCTTTTTTTTTTTTTTAAGATTTTTAAAAATTTATTTTGAGAGAGAGGGGAAGGGAGGGAGAAAGAGAGGAAGAGAAAAATCAGTGTGTGGTTGCCTCTTGTATGCCCCCTACTGGGGACCCGGCCCGCAACCCAGGCATGTGCCCTGACTGGGAATCAAACCAGCGACCCTTTGGTTCTCACACTGGTGCTCAATCCACTTATGGTTCCTTTTTACCAAACCTACAAAATACTAATTTCCTTGTGTTTAATTTTGTTGGCATTGCTACTGAATAAATACCCATTTCTGTTACACAGAGTACATTTTATGCCTCACTCATTTTTCTGAGTTCACACAATTTTTGCTGTAGTCTTTCATTCACTTAAAAACCTGTAATCTTCATCTATTTACAGAAGAGACTGTAAATGTACAGTTGTGCATTTGGTGAGGCTTGCTTTTTTTTTTTTTTTTTTTTCCTGGCATCCGATTGCTTTATTTATAGGCACCATGCCTTAGAATAAAGCTTACTAAGTGGCAAAAGTCTCCTGGTTTATTTTAATTTGGTTCACTTTCACAAGACAGTTTGAGGAGATGTAAACAGCCAGAGAGTATTTGTCATTGAAGGAAAAAACAGTCGGGACAGCAGGAGTGTCATGGAATGGGGTGGGATGGGGGGGAGGTTCAACATACCATCCAAAGCAGAAAGATGTCCAGGAAACTCCTGCAGACAATGAGAAGAGTAAATGTCTGCTGTAACTATTTGATGCTGCGGGGTATTTACTTCCTTGCTGTGACAGACTTGTTAGCAAAGTTCAGTTTGTACAGAAGCCGCTTAAAACAGAGAAGTCTTCATTCTCTACTCCATTACCTCTCTTCTTTCCCCTTCTAGTCCTCCTTTTCTCCCATGTTTTCTTTCTGGTAAACTCAGCATTCCTTTAGTTAAACATCATTCGTGGATAGTTTTTCATTTTACAAATTAGCTTACAGTACTCTACCAAACTCTGTAAGAAATCCCTATTTGGATATGGATCTTAAAATGAGAGTCTTCTTTAGGAATAAAGCAACCGTAAGTCATACTTAAATACCAAGTTTATTAAAGGGTTATATACCTCACTGCATCCCCTCAAATATACTATGAAGTAGTCAAGGTTACTATCAGCATTCCACATACAAGGAAATCGAATTAGGTTAAGTAGTTTGCACAGCTATTGATGGAATGAGATTTTTAACCCAAGCAGTTTCACCCAGAATCCATACCTAGCTGAGGCTGGCTAGTGGAGATAACCAACAACTCCAACGTTTCGGTGGCTTAACAGAATGAAGTTTGCTTCTCTCTAAAACACAAGTCTCATGTGGATGTTCCTCTCCAACCACGTTATCTCCAAGGGTGACTCAGTGGAGCAGGCTTCTCACATCACAGGGCTTTCCTCCTCCGCATCCCTGAGGTCTTCTCCATTTGGCCTGCTAATGGGGAAAGAGCATGGCGAGTCCTGTGTTGGGGGGTTTTGTGGGCAGTTAGCTCAAAAGCAGTGTGCCTCATTCCAACCACGTTCCATTGACTGGGCTCTGTCCCATGGTCTGGTAGTGAGATTAGCACTGTTACTGTGCGGGAGAAAAAGGAACAGGGTTTGATAAAGATGAAAAGGTGGAGGTCTCTGATATCATATTCTGAGTCATGAAGACATATAACCATCTAGAAATTACCCAGTTTTGTGCAACTGTTTTAATAAATTGTTATGTTGATAATCTGTATTAGGAACACACAAAAGAATTTCTTTACATGGATGTCAACACCCACTTCTCAAGCAAAACAAAGTAGGAAGCAAAATATTGTACTACATCCTATTATGTCAAGAAGAGAGGATATGATTTCCCTTTCTCGAGAGAGTAACGAGAGAAGCTAGTATTCTAGAAACACTTCTAAGTGATGTAATTCTACCAACAGTAAAAGTAATGTGACTTTTAATGTTTTACTTCAACTTCGGTTAAAGTAAGACAGATCCACCCTCACCTCTGATCACCCCAATCTGTGTTTGCCCATTCCTTTTCATGATGTTCCAAAGACTAGACTCCCTTTTCAACTTTCCTTTGGTCTTCAGGTCTATGCAGTGGTTGGATGATTTTTTAAAGTAAAAAAAACAAAACTGCTGGTTCGCATATCTTACAATTACAAATATCTCTCTTGCTTTCCTTTTTCTATTCACATTAGCATATGAACTTGCTCAAGCAAAAAGTCCAAATATCCCATAAAAACAGTTGTCCATCACCAAGCTATTACAGATATATTCCTATGGAGAAAGACCCTTCGTATTTTCTCTCTTCAACTCTCAGCACTTTTCTTCCCTTCCCAATAATTTCTATTTTTTGATATTATTTTCTTTAAGATGCCTACAAATCTTTTCCTCTTAACGTTAATAGATTTTACATCCTAAAATTCTTTCTTACCTAATAGGAAACTATTTGCTGTCTTGGGAAATGTGCTGGGCATGTTAGCACATAAATCTTCTTAGTTTTTCCATTGTGAGGGATTAGTTGAGACTCTAAAAACAAAATAATTAGAGAAGGGAATCTCCATGTTCTTATCTCCCCCCAGATAAATGTGAAATTCATTTTAAGGACCAGAAAACATAGCACCTCATTGGTACATGACATAGGTTTAAATTTCTTTTTAAGAGTTGTAACTGGTGATAAGAATATTTTAAGTTGCTTTATAGCACTAAGTTGAGGTTTTTACAATCCCTAAACCCATGGCTAAAATGCTTGAATTACACAAGCATGCAGTGCATGCACACCAGCCCATCCTGTACCATGCGTTCTTGAGTTCTTGCATCTGTCATTGATACCATTTTTCTATGCTTATCTAATCACTTAAAAATCTATATAATCTTTCAAAATATTTTTCTTCCACATACCTAAATTTCCTTGGAAGTATAATACATACAATAGAATTCACTTAGACTGGTTTTCCATCTTCAGTGGCAGTTTTACTTCAAATTAAAATGACTTATCTGACACATCTTTTGGTGATGCTGATTATAATGGGTTTCATCTCTAATACAAAGGGGCATACTCTACAATCTTTGATGGATAAAAGGATATTAATGTTGGATGAGGACATTAATGTCATGCAAATAGATCTGTGGATCACGAAAAGCTGTGAGTGGGCTGTCCCATATGAAGCTCTAGGAAAAGTGGGGCAGGGAAGGAAGAGCTCAACTGTGCGACATATGGGTTCAATGAAACCAAATAAAATTTGACTGGAGCAAATGTAATGCCTGGCACTTAGATTGAAGAAAGACTGGAGCATGACTTAACAGCAGCACCCATGAAAAATATTTGGAGGTTTTAGAACACTAAAATGAGATGTAGCATTTTAAAAGGTCACTATGACCTAAGATGCATAGAAGAGACTAAGAGTAAAAAGCAAGATTCAGGATTAAACAGATCACTTCCAGGAGTACTTTTAAAACTTGTTTTTACTTGCATCAGATTGGACACAGAGCCTATTTTCATTGCCCGAAACATTTAACAGACAGAAAGGTACGATACCCATTATTATATTGGTCAGTATTCATTCAGCGATTTTTATAGATATTAGTAAAATCATATTTGATAACCCATTTTTCCTTAATGAGGAATTGCAAACATATTCCCAATGTCACTAAATTATTCTAAAACATTTTTAGTAGCTGCACTGTGGTGTAATCTATTTAAACATTTCTCCACTCTCACTTTTCTCTATATGAGAAACAGGTTTATTCATCAAATTTTGAATCTTTCTCTGACTTTTGTTTCTTTTATTGCAGCAACATGCAGTGGTGTCTGCTTTCCTGCATCCCAGCTAAAAATTGTTGTGTTTTTTATCTTTGCCGGTTTTACATATGTTAAAATGATATCTTCATTTAAAGAGCATTTAATTGATGCCTATAGATATTAAACATTTTTACATATTTATTGGCAATTTATATTACTTCTTTCATGAATTAGCTCTTCCAATACTTTGCCCATTTTTTACCAAGGTGGGAGTCACCATACTTTAAAGACACAGACAAATAAGAATTCAGTCAAAAGAAAGGGAGCTAGGTTAAGAGTGACCTGGATCAGGAGGGAAATGGAAAGCTTTCGCACGAGGGATTGAAAACGTGTAGTTAGCCTGGTCGAATGCACCAGGGAGACTAAACCCAAACATCTGAAATGCACTAATGCAGGTGCAAAATCAGCCATCAACGCTGTGGCTCCACTGAACGGAACTAGAGCCAGTGGGTGAAATTTCAGATTTTGTGTCAGGAGGACATTCAGAAGAATCCAAAATTTGAATGTAAATTTTAGAATGAGTGCATTTGTGGCTTGTATTTGCAGACAGATAAGACTGCCCACTGGTTTAGTGTTTCAAGCAATTAGAAAGTCAGATCTAATGGCCCCCAAGGTCCCCTCCAAAGCACACATTCTGTGCAATAGAACGGAACTCATGTGGAAAGGTAAGATTTGACACTGAAATTCTGAAAAAAACTAAATAAATAAGCCTGGAATGGTGGAGCTTTGGGAGCCCCTTGCCTAAGCAGTAACATATTTAGATGTCATCTCTTAGAACAAATTATTTCTGATGATGGCACATTTCACCAAATTCACATTCCGAGTTGGTTCCTGAATGGGAGTACATTCCATTGTGGGCAGGTATACACATGTTACCGCCACCCCAATCCTGACACTGCCTGTCAGTGACTTCGTTCCAGTAATGCCTCCTAAAGAGCTATGATTTTGCTTCTCCGTGGGAAACGTATTCACATTTTATACAACATAGTTTTATATACTCGCTATTGGGCTATGTCTTTGAAATGTAATGACTCAAGAAAATTACCTTCAGTATTATACCATTCTTCATCTTGGTAATTTATGATAATGGATGTCACTGTAGATTTAGGAGTCATTAATATTGTCCACATTTCCCTATTTCTGCTAGATTAAATAATTTCTTCATATTGGGTTTTGCTGCATTTTTCAGTTTTCTAGTCTGTATCACTCACTTTCAGTATATTTACAATCCTTTTATCTAGCCTTTGCAAATTCAAAATGATGCCTAGCATATTTTAAGTTTTGAGCAATCAATGCCCTTTTCAAATTGCCCTCTTAAGGTTTTTATAAAATAATACTCTCCATTATACAACTTTAAATTACCTACTTTTTCTTTTACTAAATTTCATCTAAGAAGGCTAATGAACATTAAACATTTTAATCATCCCACACTGTCAAAACTGTCTTCTCATCACTGAGAATTGGATAGACCATGAGCTTACTTGTGTTCCTGGCTATGTCACCAGAGTGAAAGCTTGACAATATGATTAGTACATAACTATGAAATTAGTCCTGGTCTTTATTAATACCTACCTGGTCTTTATTAATACCAGGTAATACCTACCTGGTCTTTATTAATACCAGGTAATACCTACCTGGTCTTTATTAATACCTGAAATAGTTCAACAACTACACATTGAATATAGCCAAATTCATGATACTTTTTAAGTCTTTACAAAATTTACCAAAGAGGTATAAAAATAAATAAAAATTCTAAATAATACAAGATGACCCAGAGTAATAGCCACAAGAATAATGCAAATAAAGGTGTCATATGTTATAGAGAAGTATAAGAAGTATAAAGAAATAGTAATACAAATATAAAAAATGTCCTTACATTATATATGCAAGTAATGTTCAAATACACCTATAGGA
The DNA here is from genome assembly GCA_004026765.1 of Micronycteris hirsuta. Classification (NCBI taxonomy): domain Eukaryota; kingdom Metazoa; phylum Chordata; class Mammalia; order Chiroptera; family Phyllostomidae; genus Micronycteris; species Micronycteris hirsuta. The sequence goes on along the minus strand of PVJI01001582.1, from coordinate 105,959 downwards.
TGATACAGCATGTGGTGGATCTCAGGAAGTGCATCTTGAATTTCTATTAGTAACTTCTTATAGAAATGGCTAATATAGCAGAAAGCCACCAAGACATAAAGATACTTCCATCTAATGTAAGATGAAGCTTCCTGACAGCAGCATCTTGTAGAATACGATCAATATTTATTTGAAAATGTAATGGTTATCTTTGAAAAATTAAATGAAAATGTCCACGGTGTAGTAAATGCTAATATCTTTTCTCCCGTCTTTACTGGAATCTGCTAGTGGACATCAGGGTTCAGTCAAGGCCCTGGTACTATTTTCAAATGTATTCATTGAACAAAAAGCACCTTTCAAAGACATTTCAAAGTTAGCTGTGAATTCAAATAGCATAGGATGTGGAACCAACGGTGGTATAAATATGGATCAATTTTATCCCTTTTATCCATGTAGATCAATTAGTCTTGTGTTATCGTACTTGATATGCATTTACTCTCAGCTCTGGGAGTTACCGTGAATGTGAATTACCCTGATTATGTTTCTTCTTATGACAGTTTCATCTATACTTGTACATTGAGCTTGAATGAACATTTTCTAATGTAATGTTAGCTATATGCATGTAATGGGAGACTAAAGCAGGGTAAGAAACAGACTGGGAAAGCAAAAATTGTAATATGCACCTGCCCCAACATTCACCTGTTGTCTACAACTTCCAAAGAAAACCTAATAGAGGAGTTACACTCTTTTATGTGATTTAATGGCTTTGGTGACTTAAATAGCCTACTTAGGTCTTCCTGGAAATGACCTGTTCCAGGAAAAATTACTGTCCTCTGTGGTAGGCAAATTACACACTGGGAGGCAAATAAGGGTAAGTGGAGAGGAGATAGCTAGTTGTAAGACCATATATTAATATTCTTCCATGTCTCTTCTGTACCTTCATTAAAATCTTACAGTCTTTCCTAATGGGCATTCTTCTTTATTATATATTCACAGGGAAGAGCTATTCACGTTATCTCATTTAGCTTTTGTCATTGTGTCTACAAAGAGACCTACATATGTTTGGTCAATTGATTTTCAGAGATGTCAAAATAATTCTATGGAAAAAAGAATAGTCTTTTCAATGTATGGTGCTGAAACAACTGGATATCTACATAAAAAATGAATTTTAATTTTTACCCTCACCACAATCTAGAAAAGGGGCATGAGAGCTATATAAATTAACTAAAGTCAAACCAAGTTGAGTCAGGGACCTGCTACATACTGCCTGACATGGAACACACCTCACCAGAGATGAAAGCAGACCATAGGAGCCCCTGGAACAGAGAAAATTCCTGCAAAGATTGATTAACAGTTACTCGCCCATAAAATATTGTTTACCTGTATCATAAAAGGAAAACACAAGACCACAGAATATACCTTGGAAAGTTAAAGTTAAACCCAATATATTTTTCTACTCTCCGTTTTATCATATTGTAACAGGGTGCAGCCAAGAGGTGGCCCCCAAAGAGGGATTTTTAATGGGGTCCAGAAGAGCTTGGAGATAATTGGCTCCACACCACAGCGCCACACCTGCCCTGAATGCTGGCAGCTGTGGCCAATTGTGGGAGGAGCTGGAAATGAGGCTGCAGAGAAAGATTGGCTCTGGGATTTAAATCCAGGTGGGGCAGCCATTTGGCGTCTCTTTTTGGGACTACACGGCTTGGGCGTCTTGTTGGATCCACACAGTTTTGGCAAGTGGGGACCGCGTGGCTTTGCAAGTGCTCCCCTTTTGCCATGTGGATGGTGCTGGGAGCCTGCGTGAGATATGATACCCCAGATGGGGCAGAGGGAGAGGGAAGGACTGTGTGCGTTTATGCATATTCTAAAGAACTTTAGTCTGTACAACTTCCAAATAAATAATAATTCCTTTCCTTTTATGTCTTTCCTCTGGTGGTGGACAAAGCGAACCTGGTAAGGGGGAAGAACCCCCGAGGGAAAAAAGGGGGGTCTTTCATATCATTCAGCGCCCCTCCATTCTGTAACAATATCAGCAATTTTCCATAGAAACTACAAATAGATACAAACTCAACCTCTACAGATGGTCGGGGGTCTCTCTTCCTTCTCTAATGAGGAGACTCCACTACTCTGTCTGTGGAGTGACTTTTTCTGTGGGCCTCTCTTGCCTCACTGGCAAAGAATGACTGCTGTTCTATCTGTGGTGTAGCCACTGTCTCTCTTATTGCTTCACTGATAAATTCTCTTTCACTTTAAATTCTATGGTGATTCAAATATAAATTCATTCCTGCATGAAGCCAAGAATCCACAGAGGGTCATGGGCCTTTAGGTTCCTGGGCTCCCAGAATACCTGCATCAACCAAGTTAAACTGAACGGATAATTGATCTAAGCATGAAAGATAAAACAATAAAAATTTTAGGAAAAAGAAGTATAAAATCCTCATGACTTTGGGTTAGATAAAGATTTCCTAGGATACAAAGAGCAAAAATCACAAAAAATATTAATAAATGACACTTAATCAAATTAAAAACTTCTGTTTGAAAGATACTATTAAGAAAATGAAAATAAAATTAAAAGCCATAGTCAAGAGAAAATATTTGCAATACACATAGCTGACAAAGGATTTGTATCCTGAATTTATCAATAACTCTTACAACTCAATAATAAAAGACCAAGTGTCTCAATTTAAAATGGGCCAACAATTTGAACATATGCTTCAAAAGAGATATACAAATGTCCAATAAGCACATGAAAAAATGCTCAGCCTCACAATGAACAGGAAATATAGATTAAAACTGAACCCTCTACTAGGCTTAAGGGACTCATTGGTGAAAGAATTCAACATAGTCCCTGCCTTCATGAAGTGTTTACAGTATAATGGTAGAGTTATGTTAACAGGCATTCACAAAGAATTGGGTAAGTACTGGGATAGGAAAAACGCAGGTGCCTTGGGGTGATGATGGAGGAGATCATGGCACAGACAAAAGGTTGGACAAGGGGGTCAGCAAGGCAGGCTTCCTGGTGAAAGTGGATTTAAGCTTTTAGAAAGATGATTGAAAGCAAATTGTGCAAAGGGATGTGAAGAAGGTAAGTGTGGACGAGAGAAGATATAAGGCAGAAAGTCATGATGAAGAGAGAAAGCATGACAAGTTCAGGAATCTAAAAGAAGTCTACTATGGCTGTTTGGAGAAAAACTGCAGGGAAACGAGGTCCAGGGTTGTGGTTAGAGAGAAACAATTTAATCAGAGGTCAGAATATATAAGTCTTACAGACCGTCATAAAGAATTTAAACTTGGTTAGAAGAGCAATACATGAAAACACAGAAAGGCTTTAAACAAAGGAGTATAACTTGCTGTTTAAAAGGATCACAGAGGAGGCAGAGAAATGGAAGATAATTCACAAGTGTTTAACTCGAACAATTGGGCAGACAGATGATGCTACTATCTATGATAGCAAATATAGTAGAAGAAGCAATTGAAGATGAATTAAGTTTTAGGCATGGTCAGTTTGAGGTATGTATAGGACATTGAAATGAAGTTTTTCATATGAAGCTCAGGAGATCTAGCCTAATGATGTAAATTTGGGAGTCATCTATATAATAGAGAATAGGATGTGGTAAGTGCTATGATAGAAATATGGACAGAATACCATAAAAACACAAAGGTCATCAGTATACAGCTCGAAAGAATCAGTCAGTTAAGAATAACCCCATGCAGTTGACTTTTCAAGGAAAATCAAGATCAAAGAAGAAGAGTGTCAGAAGTTATCTTGTGTAGAAATACACAAAGGAATGGAGAAAAGAATATTACATATTTAGAGTGGAGGTCATGGTGGTAAAAGGAAGCATAGCAGAATGCATAGGTATGATTGAAGGAGCCTTAACTCAGTCATTATCAAGAGTTAAGGGAATAGCCCTGAGCAGTGTGGTTCAGTTAGCTGGGCATTGTCCCTCAAAGGGAAAGCTCGCCAGTGTGATCCCCCGTCCAGGCACAGGCCTAGGTAGTGGGTTTGGCCCGAACCGATGGATGTTTCTCTCTCACATCAATGTTTCTCTCTCTCTCCCCCCATCCCTTCCACTCTCTCTAAAAATAAATAAAAAAATAAAAATTTTGAAAAGGAGTTAAAGGAATAAAAATCTGTTTCTAAGAATGTGTTGTTTGTGCTCTGGCTTCCCAAACAGGCACAAACACATTGAGAACTGAGAATCCCAGACACACTGGCACAAAATAGGTTTTGAGATGAGGAGAAAAAGGACAAAAGAGGAAAAAATGCATTCAAGTTTTTAAAATTAGTGTGATGTCAGGAGTCGTCCTTTCCAGAAATGCATGAGCCATAGGCTAGAGAAAAGAAAAACTGAAATCACATTTTAAAATTAGGCAAAACATGCATCATAAATGTGAAGTATATAGAGGGGAAATCACAAGACCTCAAAAAAAATAGGTTTATTTGATGTTTGAAATGAGCAATATTATCAGGTTATTCATTTATTACGTATTCATTTAACAAATACTAAGGAACAGTTGAATTTTAAGTAAAAACTGTTTGGGACATTTTTTAAGGTAGGAAACTACAGTGGTAGAGCCTGGTGCCAGGTGATCTGTATCACAGCTGGGATGTGGCAAAGGGATAGAGAAAAACTGAAATAAAGAGCTTTCAGATCTACAGCAACTATGGTTTAAATGGAGATTTTCTTTCTGGCTGTAATGATAGGAAGTATTACTGACTTGGGGACACAATGTGACAATTCAGAACTCTTGACAGAAAGAAGTTAAATTTATACTATAAGTAACAATATCAGGAACTTATCTTTCTTAAAGGAAAAACTTAGTAGATGATATAGATATGGAATTGAAGAAAAAATGAGATACCCAAACAAAAGAAAAAAATTACCTCAGATGTAATAATGTCTGGTTCTCTTATTGTACTCCTTATTAATGTTGGATCGCTGTTATTTTCTTTTCCCAACGCACATTATTTTTCCCCCGTCTCTTTATCCGATAACAAACTATGTTCATACATGTGGGCATGTAATCCAGGATGGATCACACTTTGTGCCATATCGTCTTGTCCACACTGATTGGTTTGAAATGGGTATCTATCCCAAGCAAGAACAATCAAGTGCCTTTCCTGTGACTGATGCATACATTCTGGAAGAAAGGAACTCACTCTTCCCAGTGAAGTTACTACAAAGGTATGCTAACAGCGCATCTGGACTCTTAGGCCAGTAACTATCCTCCCTTCAATGGGAAAAACAGCCATGCTGCATAGAAGTGCAAAGATAAAAAGCTAGCTGCTTGGTGATACCATTAAACCCTTAAAAAACTGTGAATTATGCCTATTCTAGTATGTTTTTCATAAGTAGAGTAGCCAATAAATGCCCCTATTCTCTTTTGTTTCAGAGAAACTGTCTAAATGTTAATTGTATTTTTGCTATTTTGTCATTTGCTATCAAAGAATCCACTAATAAAACTGGCCCAAAACATAAAGACTCCATGTTTTAAGACATTGACTGTTATATTGCACTTAAGTAAAAAGTAGTTTGTTTTACATTTTTGATAACAGAAATTTTACATCTAACTCCTTTTTTAATTTTAATTTTTATTGAATTTATTGAGATGACATTGGTTAATAAAATTACATGGGTTTCAGGTGTACAAATCTGTAATACACCATCTGCGTGTTATTCTGTGTTCACCACCCCAAGTCATGTCTCCTTCCATCATTATTTATCCCCTCTTCACCCAATTCTGCCTCTTCCCACCTCCTTTCCCTCTTGTAATCACCATACTGTTGTCTGTGTCTGTGAAGGTTTGTTGTTTGTTTTTTTTTTTTTTTTTGCTTAATCCTGTCATCTTTTCAACCCAGCCCCCTAACCACCCTCCCCTCTGACAGCTGTCAGTCTGTTCTCTGTATCCATGAATCTGTTTCTATTTTGTGTGTTAGTTTTCTGCTCACTGGATTCCACATATTACTGAGATCGTATGGTACTTGCCTTTCTCTAACTGGCTTATTTCATTTGGTCTAATACTCTCCAGGTCCATCCATGCTGTTACAAAAGATAAGATTTCCTTCTTTTTTATAGCCTAGTAGTATTCCATTGAGTAAAAGTACCACAGCTGTTTTATCTACTCATCTACTGATGCACTTGGGCTCTTTCCAGGTCTTGGCTCTTGTAAACAACGCTGCAGTGAACATAAGGGTGCCCATATTCTTTTGAATTAGTGTTTCTGGTTTCTTTGGATATATTCCCAGAGGTGGAATCACTGGATAATAAAGTAGTTTCATTTTTAATTTTTTGAAATGACTCCATACTGCTTTTTACACCAACAATGCACGAGGGCTCCCTTCTCTTGAAATTCTCATCAGCATTTGCTGTTTGGTGATTTATTGATGATAGTCATTCTGGCAGGTATGAGGTTATATCTCATTGTGTTTTTAATTTGAATTTCTCTGATGATTAGTGACTTCGAGCATTTTTTGTGTTTCTACTGGCCATTTGTATATCCTCTTTGGACGTGTCTGTTCAACTCCTTTGCCTACTTTTTAAATGGTTTGTTTGTTCTTTTGGTGTTGAGTTTTATAAGTTCTTCATAAATCTTGGATATTAATCCCTTATCAGATGTATCATTGGTGAATATGTTCTCCCATTCAGGCTTTTTATTTTGTTGATGGTTTCCCTTGTGCAAAAACTTTTTAGTTTGATGTAGTCCCATTTGTTTATTTTTTCTTTTGTTTCAAGGAGATATTATCAGAAAAAAATATTGCTATGAGAAATTTTACTGCCTATGTTTTCGTCTAGGATTTTTATGGTGGCTTTATGTAATAAGTGTCCTGTGGGACCCAGTGGCTCAGTCTCTCGATCACCTGAGCCGGGTGTTCCACAAATGTCTTTGTAGTGTTATGTGGGTCCATTCACCCACGGCGCCAACCTCAAGGTTGATTGACTGTGAGGCTCAACCCCGACCACAGTGTGCAAGCTGCTGTGCAGTTGCTGACCCAAGAAACAGAATTCACCTCAGCAGAACATGGTGCCTGCCGAGATCTCCTTTTGAATACATCACTTGTGAAGCTAATTGGATCCTGCTCTGATGTTGTCTGAAGTTGGCCACTCAGTGTGTTGCTTCTTGGGCCTCTTAGAAGGGACTCAGGTACAGGCCAATGTCACATGCTGCCTGTGAATTGTTCTGGGCAATCTGTTTGGAGCTACAAAGCAATCCATAGTTTGTGGCTGCTTCTGCGTGGTCTTGGTATGCATGGGAAAGACCAAGCCTCACACCAAGGTGGCTTTTCCCAACATGGGGCCTGGGAGCACATCAGCTAAAGTCCCAAGGTACCCTGAGATCTGCCTCCATCATCCTCTGCCTGCCGGTTGCCTGTTAGGCTGTCCCAGAAAGTGCCTCTGGCAGTATTCAAGTTACTTAAGGTATGTTCTCAGTGAGTCACCATATAAAGCCAAATAGAGTTCATCAGATTGATAAAGGTTAAACTCAGTGCCAATGCTGGGTCTCAGGCCACTCAGCAAATGTCCCTGGGTATACCAAATCTAGCTGCTACCCTCTGGGTGCTCACGCCCTTTTGTGGTGGGGCAGGGACTCAGGGAGCCATCAGGGTGAGCCCAGCGGAGTTTATCTGGCCCAACAGACCAAGATTTGGCCACATGAAAGGAAGGCTCTGCACCAGTCAGCTTGTAAGTGAAAATGGTCCCTGCCCTAGCACTACACAGCTCAGTCCCAGATCCTGCCCAGACCTGGGCAGGGTGGAGCCACCTGGAGTTGGGAGGGTGGGACCACCAGGAGCTCGGAGTGGGGTTAGCAGATTTCCCATGAGAATAGGCAGCAGTCAGATTCACAGGAAAGTGGGGGAAATGGTCCCTGCCCCAAATCCACACAACTCAGTCACTGACATCCGCTGAGTCTGCACAGACCTTTTACACTGTGACCCAGGCAGCCGACTCCTCAGCAGTGTGCAAGCTCTGCAGGGAGGAGCAAGATGGATCCCAGAGGGTGGGGCTGTTGCTTTCCCCCAAGCTTATTCCTTGTGGAGGGAAGCGATCCACCCAAGAAGGATGGCATCTGTGGTGTGGGAGAGGGATTCAGCACAGAGGTCTTGGCAGCTGTCCCTTCAGCTCTCTCCGCAGAGCTATAAACCCCAGTCTCTCCTCGAACAACTCTAGTCCATTCCACCTTCCCTCCACCAGAGGCTAGGATGAGTGACTGCGAATGAGATTTTGTGTGTTGGCTCTTCAAGAGAGTGCCTGTGTCTCTAACAGACTCCTGTATCTTCCTAAAGGATAGAATCCATGGTGATTTTTACTGCCAGGTATTATGTGGGTGCCTGGGCTGAGGAGCCAGGCTTGGGGTTGAAACCTCACACTTCCCAAGGGGCACCTTTACAGGTGAGCTGTCCCTCTATAATCTCAGCCACCACCCATGAGAGGGAGCCAGGCCAGCATTTTCGCATGTCCGCCCTTTCCTCCAGTCTCGATATAAAATTCTTGGTTATAAGACTTCTCTTCAGCTAGTCTTCAGTTGATTGTTCATGTTGCTTGCTTTAGATTTTTTTTGTTGTAATTCTATTCTAAATTTCTAATCAGGATGAGAAAATGAGAATTACTAATTGAGTTGACAGAACTCCAAACAAAGAAAAGATGGTTATGCTTCACTAACTTTTAGGAACTCATCAAGGGCATACATATAAATTCTGTGAAGTTTTTCAAAATATTACAAAGGTTTTGGGACTTCTGGGATTACCCTCAGTGTGTCCTAGATTCCGGAGACTCCAGTGTGGAAACTATGCTCACACAGACAAATATCTCTATAGCACTTAGAATATAGTAATGTAACATATGGTTTACATGCCAATCTTCTCAATTATACCTAGGTAAGGAATGTGGAGTAGAAATAGCTAGATTTTCTCCAATATCTATTTTTTTTTACAATTCTCCTATGGTGACAGAGCCTCTACTTTTGGCTGGGTATATGGTCATGCACCTTTACAGGTGGGTATTGTCATATTATTAAGTTCTGGTTAATGATATGTAAGCTGTAAGCCTGGGTGTTGTGTAAGCTTGAGGTTGAAACTTTAAGAAATAGCTGAGAGTTTTCTGATTCCGTTTAAGGAGAGAGCACAATCTACCCGACCTCCCATTGAGTACAACTAAAAATCCCTAGTCAAAAAAATATAAAGAAACAGTCTGAGAACTCTGAAAAGTAAATAACAGCAGTCAGACTGAGGATGCAAACAAAAACTTGAAGACTATCCCATATAACAATAAATTCCTTGTTTGTTTTTTCCTTTCATGTTTCCTGTATTACACTCTAGATATCTCAAATACTAGAACACTGTTTTGTGCATGGACTAAAAAAAATCCCTCTTCCTAAACAGAGGGCTAGAAAGACAGGCTCCTGCAGGTTGGAGCAATATCAATGAAGCTGCTTTTCTACAGTATTGGTGGTAGTGTTACAGAGCAAGGGCCGGGGACACCCAATGATATCCCAACCCCGCACCAGGTTCGTTATGCTTGCCGCCAATGGAAAGACGTCTCTCAATGCCAGAGACTGGTGAAAAGGAAAGGAATTGTTTATTTACAAGTCATACAGGCTTGGAGTAATGACCTAAGGTCTCCTTTAAAATACTAAAGTTCTTTGGAATATCCGTTCTCTAGGATACCCACAAATGCACACAGTCCTTCCTTCTCCCTTCTGCCTAGTCCAGGGTACCGTATCTCAGGAAAAGAAGTAGAAGTCCGTGATTCAGGCAGCCCCTCGATTCCAACACCATCCACGGTGTCGCCACTGCGATTTCCAGTTAATCCAAAACCATGTGGCACCTTCTCATGGCCCACCAGCAAGAGTCTTTTCACCCCTTTTCTTCCAGGCAAAGTCTCTCCTGCTTCCTAGGCCGCGTGGCAAAGGGAGTCACCCAAAGCCACGTGGTCCTCTCTCTGTCTCTCAGGCCGAGGGGTCCCTACTCCTCCAAAGCCTCGTGGTCCAGAGAGCCCTTCCTGCAGCGTTTCTCCTGTATTCTTCCAAACTGCTAAAAGAGAGCTCGGCATCGCTGCTACATCTTGCTTCCCAGCTTCCTAAGATGCGTGGCAAAGGGAGCCCCAAAGCCGCGGGGCTCTCCCCTCTCTCTCAAAGCCATGTGTTCCAGAGCCAGCTATGGCTGCCGTGCCTGGGTTTAAAGACCTGTGCCAATCTTCCTCTGTAGCTCCATTTCCGACTCCACCTTCAATCAGCTACACCTGCCAGCACTTTACATTCTTCCAGCTGTATTGGGCTGCCATGTTTACTGTGGGCAGGTGTGGCCTCATGGCACAGAGCCAATCATCTCCAAGCTCTCATGCAGGCGCTGTGTCCAGGAGGAGTTGCCTCCCAGTTACATCTTGGGTGGCAGTCACTTCCATCCCCCCTGGCTCAAAGCATGGCTGCAGCTATTTAACATATCTATGTAACCAGTTGAAGGTTATAGATATGCTAAATGACCATGCCAGAGGTTATCTACAAGTCTGCTGTTATACAAAACAGCTCTGAATGGCCCTGCTCCAGGAGTCCCATGCCCTGCCAGTTCAGACTTGTGGGGGTGAGGACATCCTATATATATTTCTAATATTTCCTGGACACCTTGAGTTCTGGACCCCCTTATAAATCCCCATTTGGGCCCCCCCGCCTTGGCTGCACCCTGTTACAGTAGTAGTGTTATGGGAGAAAGATCAGTGAGTATATCAGTGTGCCTGCAGGGTTTTTTGGAGATCCTGTCTCATGCAAGAGACCGGATTTAGCTAAGGTGGGGGTGGAGTGCTGAAAGGCAAAGGTTCAGGGTGAAGCAGGGTAAGTAAGGTGAAGATGAGGGTGGCCAAAGGCCGGGGTGGCAAGCACAGGGGTGTTGAGGGCCGGGGTAACCATCCTGGGTATGGCCAGAGGCCAGGTCGCCTGGGGCCAGCCGGCCTGGCTGGGAGGCCAGAGATCAAAGAGCACCAAGCCAAACCCTTTGTCCTTAGCACTTACATAGTTTTCAGGATGGGGAATGGTGAAAAAGTTACATATTGATTGACAGGTAAAGGTGGTGTTAGCTTTCCAGAACTGAGGCTTGAATACCCAAAGGTATTAAGGTGCTTTTGGCTTCAGGCACTATGGGCCCTTTCAGGCCTTTCAGGGCTTGGGATGAAAGCACAGTTTCAAAGACTTTCTTTCCAAGATAATGGAAAAGATAGGTCGAATTTCAAGGACTGCTGAGTCAGTGGGTGGGACTTGTATCCCTCCTCCTCCCTGCCTTTGTTTGCTATCTATCTTACCTAACAGTAGCAGGAGTGGTACTAAAGGATCTTTTATCTGATTTCTGCTCTTTATGGTGGATCTCATAGGGGAAGTACAGGGCAACCAGGGAAACCAAAGGCCAGGATTTATAAGACAGAACACCAGAAAGGGTGCCTCTGAGGCCCAGAGTGTATGGGAGAAGTCAGAGAGGGAAGAGGTGGAGAAAAGGATCCTTTAAACATGTGTATTAAAAGTAGCATCTTAAAAAGTTTACTAACTTTCACATTAAATGTTGAAAGACTGAATGCTTTTCTCTTATGTTTGGTAACAGGCAAGAAAGTCTGCTTTCACCATTTGTGTTCTTCCCTGTACTCAAAGTCCTAGCCAGTGTGATAAGGCAAGAAAAACACATAGAAAGCATAAAATAGGAATAAAATTCTCTTTATCACTAGCTGTCAGGTATGTTTACATAGAAAATCCCCAAAATCTATAATTTAAAAGAAAAACATTCTAGCATTAATTAGAGATTTTAGCAATATCGCAAGAAATAAAGTCAATGCAAAAACCGATTTTATTTATATATATATATTGACCATTAAAATCTGGAAACTTTTTAAAAAGACCATTTACAAATTTACAATAGCCGCAGAAATAAAAGAGAAATATTTAGGTACAAGTCTGGGGCAGACAATTTTTCATAGGTCTCACATTCCTGAATATTTTGCAAACAAGACATTGGCTGATTTCTGGTCCAAACTATCCTCTTGAGAACATTTATATATGTAAAGAAACATAAATAAAAAGTCCCAGTACAGTTTGGTGTAGATGTATATAAATTGATTCTAACATTTTATAGAAAGGCAAAGAAACTAAAACAACTAAAATGAATTTAAAAGAGAACAAAGTTGGAAGATTCAACCTATGCAATATTGAGACTTAAGCTAAAGTAGTTTTAAAAAGTGTGGTGAAAAAAAAGAAACATAGATCAATGGAACAATTGAGAGTCTATAAACAAACCCATACAAACATGTTCAACTGAATTTTTCAAGGTGCAAAGGCAACTTAGTGAAGGATAATAAGGAAATAGTAGTTATTTCAACCAATGGTGCTGGAGCTATTGGATATCAATATGTAAAATAATACGAAGATCTAGATCTATTCTTCAAAACAAAACAAGAGTTATTTCAAAATGAGTCAAAAACTTAAATCAATAAAAGCCTTAAGAGAAAATATCTATGACCTTGGGTTGAGCAAAAAGTTCTTACATATTACATCAAAAGAACAATTCACAAAAGAAAAAATTGAATCATTTTATTTTATAAATATTGAAAACTTTTGCTGCGATAAAGGAACTCTTGAGAGAATTTTTTAAAATGAGCCACAGTTTGGGAAGAATATTTGCATATCACATATATAACAAAAGATTTTTATTCAGAATTGTCTCAGTCAGCTTTGGCTACTCTAACAAAACACCATAGACTGTTTGGCTTAAATCACAGACATTTATTTCTCACAGTTCTGAAGACTGAGATGCCCAAAATTAAGGTGCCAGCAAATTTGTTTCCTGATGAAGACCCTTTTCCTGGCTTGCTGATAACTGTCTTCTGCTGTGGTCTCACACAGTGGAAGGAGAAAGAAAGAGAGAGAGAAAGCACTTTCTGGTTTCTTCTTCAAGGGCACTAATCCCATCATGAGGATCCTGCGCTTACGATCTCATCCAGACCAAGTTACCTTCCAAAGGCCCTGCCTCCTAATACTTTACTATCACATTGAGTTAGTGTTTGGACATATGAATTTGGGGACACAAACATTCAATTCATAACAAGAATATACAAAGACTTCTCAAAATTCAATAATGAAAAACCAAACAACTTGATATAAAAATGAGCAAAAGAGTAGAGCAGTATATTAGTCAAAGTTCTGGGAGAGGTCAGTCTTTTTCTTTAAGGACTTTGTTTATATGAGGCCCACCCACATTATGGAGGGTAACTTGCTTAAATCAAAGTCTACTGATTTAAATGTTAATTCCTGTGAAACATTTTCAGGGGAACACCCAGATGTGATTGACCCAATATCTGGGTACTGTGGTCTATCCAAGATAACCTATAAAATTAACTATATACAGACATTTCTCCAATGAAAATAAGAATTTGAAACAATAGTCAATATCATTCATTATTATGGAAATGAAAATTAAAATGACATGGAAAGACCAGCACATATATATCTACTACAGTGGCTTAAAAAAATCCAAAAACAACAACAAAAAAACAAATGCAAAGCAACAAAAACAAAAAAGTACTCCAATATTAAGTGCTGGTGAGGATGTGTAGCAACCTAAACACTCATGCATTGTAGAAAAGAATGCAAAATGATATAACTATGCTGGAAACAGTTGGGTAGTTTCTTGTAATGTTAAGCACGTACTTATCCTATGACCCAGTGTATTTATAGAAACAATATCCTAGGTATTTATAGAAAAAAAAATATGTTCAGAACAAAAACCTGTACATGATTATTTAAACCAATATTATTCCCAGTCACTCCAAGCTGGAAATAGCCTAAGTGTTGTTCAACAGGTGAATAGATTATTGTGGTACGTCCATACAAGGAAATATTATGTAAGAAAAAGAAATAAACTATCATTTATACAAATAGATGAATTTCAAATACATTATGTTATGTGAAAAAAGCCAGAACTAAAAAATAACATACTGTGTGATTCTATTTAAATGACATTCTTTAAAAGGTAAAATTATAGGGATGGAGAACGGGTCAGTGGTTGCCGGGGGTTGAGTTTGTGGTGGTGGTTAATTAAAAAAGAGCAGCATGACAGAATTCTAGGAGCTGATAGAATTTTTCTGCATCCTATTTGTGGTGGTGCATATACAACTCTCTCTATATGTTAACACTCAAAATTGTACACAAAAAGTGAATTTCTTGTATGTAAACTAAAATATTGATAATTAAAAGTCTTTCAGTACAGAACAGCTGACATCCATCTTTTGTCCCTTGTACTTTGTCTGGAGAACATGAATGTCAGCCAGCTTGGATCATGACAACATAGATGGTGGAAATTATCTGGAAATAGACAATATACTAGCCCTGCACTGCCTAGTATTTGGTTTTGTTTTGTTTTTTCTGTTAGTAGCAATCAAACTCTTCAAATAATGAAGTCAGTATCTTTCCTTATGATCCCCCAAGAACCTAGTACTGTGTACGTACTTAATAAATAGCTACTGGACAAATAAATATTAATGTAATAAAACATTATCTATGGATTATCAAAACATTGTATTTTCCAGTTTGGCCAGCTATAAAATATTGTTAGAACCACTTCACTATTGACTGGAAAAAGAAGTCTTACCATTGTCATTCCTCCCTGGTAAAATGAAGGATTTGGCTGAGTCTATCCTGGTTAAGTCAGCATTGTATGTGTGAATTCACCACACCAAAAAATCCCAGCTGGTTTAAAACTATTCAATCTAAAGCAGGTAGACTCTCTCTTGGCTCTGGCTTCTAGGACTCTGACTATAGAAATCCTCTGCCCATATTTTTTAGATTAAAATCCTGTTTTAGAAACTGTGAGTTCCCAAACACTCCTATCTGTTGGAATCCTAAAATCCTTTTATACATGAACAAAAACAGACCAAAATTCAGAGGTGCTTTTATTTTGAAATAACATTTGCCAAATTCTGTCATCCTAACTTACCATCTTCCTATGAATTAAGCTACAAGGACCTCAGACCTAAGCACTTTTTGTAGCAATCAGAGCCTATACAACGATTTTCCTGAAATCCATTTGTTCATTTAATAAACATATATTTTTCACAGTAAGCTTCAATTTGAAATTTAAAAGCTGGTTTTAGTTTTATCCTGTCTAAGCTGTCTGCTTACTTCAACATATATATCATCACACGCACACACACACACACACACACACCTCTCTCCAATTTTGTGAACAAGGATTCTATTTATATCCCTGTATGCACCCATCCAGCACTACTCTTTGCATGGTATTTAGCCCATGGAAAACACACACACACAAAACTCTTAAATAACAATAACAAAAAGTGCAATTAAAAGACTGGAATAGAAGAAATAAATGTTGTTAAGGTAAGTAGTCAAAGAAAAGGAAGAAAGGAGTGGAGAGACATTTTTAGCAGCACATTCATCAGTTGTTTGCCCCTGCTGGGCTTTTGGTCTGTGCGTTTACGGTTCCGCTGGTGCCATACCTCCTGCGAGACTCTAGAGATTAGACCTCTTTTCTGCAATAGATCAAAACCTGATTATGGTTTTGGATCAAAATCAGAAGAGCACTTTGAGGCCTTAAGGCTTCTGAACTCTGACAATACGAGGATGTTGGATCAAAGTGTCAGTTGCAGAACACTGATTTTGTGTAGAATGGATAAATCCTGGGGAGTTAAAGGTTTCCAGAATTTCTGTGTCTGAATTTTCTGACATTATTTTAAAACTTTGATGTGGTCTAGCTGGCTCACTTTTCTGAGTCTATATTCATTTATCACAATGACTCTTCAATGGCGTCTTCATGGGAAATTTTAACTCTGAAATAAAATGAATTTAATATTATTGTTTATCTGGGGGACTCCTAATCAAAAGTTTGTTAATTCACATCAGTCAGTAAATACGAATATATACTAAATGTAGGGCAAGGTATTGCAAATTAAAAAAAAGAAAGAACTGTCTTTTACAAGTTTACCACCTAGTAGTAAAAATAAAATATGTACATGAAAAATTAAAATTTAAAAAGCACAGTAAGTCTCTGATCCCAGTGATGGCATACTAATGTGTATAAGACTAATTTTACTGCCAAGAACTTGGAAGGCTAAATAAAATATGAATCAAAAAATCTGTTGGAAAACACTGGGGAGCCATCAAGGAAGCAAGCATATGAGGAACCAAGATCCTCAGAGAAGGGAAGTCCAAAGAGATAGGCCTGACATTTAGCTCTTCTTTCCCCTTCAAAGCATTTGCTAATTTGTAGTCAGCCTGTGACAGTCTGAGAAGTTAGGTGATGTTTTAAACTAATGGGGTTTAGGAATAAAAACTTTAAGCTTAAGGCCCACCAAAGAGCAGAGGCAATGTTAAAAACATCCAAGGTTTTCAGATGAGACCCTTGAAGGACTACTCAAATAGAAAGAAACAGACCAGCCCACATGAAAGCAGATTCCAATCATCTCAATCTCAAATTAAATTAAAGTGATTGGCCCCCAGCCTAACTGCCTGCCAGAAAAAAATATACTCTCTCTGAAGGAAAATAACATGATCAAGAGTAAAATTATTTCTGTTTTTCACATGCAAAATTTGAAGGTTTTTTTTTTAAATAAAAACCTACTAGGCAAATCAATAGAAGATACCAACAAGGGATAATGTAGACGTAGAAATAGACCTATGAAAAATACAAATCCTAGAGTTATATATACAATAAAAATAAGTATGTTTAATATAGTCAAGAGGAAATATTGCAAGTTGGAGAATTCAGACAATAACCAAAAATCAAATAGAAATTCTATGAAAAATATATTTAAAAGAGAAAATAAAGTTCAATAGATGGGTTCAGTAGCAGACTAGGTGTAGCTAAAGAGAGAATTAGTAAACTATAAGATAGATCAGTAGGAAAGATCCAGGTTAGAGCTCAGGGAAAGAGTTAATATGCATGTAATTGAAGTTCTAGAAGGAGAAGACAGTAAGACTATTTAAAGACATATGGCCAAGAAATTTTCAAAAATAAGACAAGTCACAGATTCAAGAATTACTTTAAATTCCAATAAGATAAATACAAAAGCAGTAACACACATGTCATAATACAAGTGGGAAAAAAGAGAAAATCTCAAAAGCAATCAAAGAAAAACAAGATATTAATATCAAAGGTGTGACAATAATAATGACAGCTGGATTTCAATAGAAATAATGAAACAAGAACACAAAGTAATGCCATCTTTGAAATTGCCAAGCTTCAATTTTATAAGCACTGATAATATCCTATAAGTATGAAATCAGAACAGAGACATTTCACACAGATAAATCTGTCACCTGTAAACCTGCTAAAATACATATGAAAGTATTTCTTAAGACAGAAGATGAAAATCTATTCTAAATGGAAGCACAGAAAATAGAAAGTAGTTAAAAACTATTAAAGGATTAATATGTAAGTAAATACATATTGATGGCATAAAATAAAAATAATGACCAATTTGTGAAATTTAAAATATGTTAAGTACAAATATATGGCATAATAATTAATAGAGAAAGATAGAGTTAATGTTTTCTAAATTCCTTTTATTATCCAGGAAATGGTAAAAGTACAAAGTTATATTGGACTTTAGTAAGTCATGACTATATTGTAATCTTGAGGTAACCACTAAAAAAATAAATAAAAGATTATATATCTAACAAGTTAATAGACATAAAATAAGAATATTTCATCCAAAAGAAGGCAATAAATTATAGATGAAGGAATATAAAAACAAGTGGAACAAATACAATCCAAATGGTATGATAGTAGGTTTAAACTCCAATATATCAATAAATAAATTAAAAGAACTAATTGACAAAGATGGCACAGAAAAATATGCTGTTTATGAGAGATAAAGCCTAAATATAAGTAAACAGAATAATTTAACATAAAAAAATAAAAACACTCGTACAAACACTAATCAAAGAAACCTGACACATCTGGGCCAACATCAAAATAGATTTGAAGGCAGGAAGCATCACTAGATATAAAACAGGACACTTCAAGATAAAACGGTCAAACCAGTAGACATAATTAACAATTTTAAATTTGTTTTCACCCTATAATAAAACCTCAAAATATACACAGCAAAATCTGACTGAAAAAAAAATAAGAAATGGACAAGTCCACAACCATACTGAGAGATTTTTAACAAACTAAGCTCAGTAAATGATAGAAAAAGCAATTTTTAAACAGCAAGGACTTAGAACTTTTGAATAATGTAAATAATTAAATTATCACAACGCAAATATATAGAATGCTATACCTCAAAATAACAAAATATACATTCTTTAAAACACACATAGATTTTTCAAGAACTGAGCACATGAAGAAGTCTCTAAACATTTCAAAAGATGGAGAAATTGCACCAAGGATTGTCTTTTCAGAGTGGAATAATGTTATAATTTTTTTTAAAAAAAAGACACCTAGAAAGTATGACCATCACCAAGTATCTAGAAATTGAAGAATACATGTACGCTTCCAAATAACCTGTGGGTCAAACAGGAAAGTTGCAGTGAAAATCAGAAAATATTTTGAACTGGATTACAATGTAGATATGACACATTAATACTTATGTAATCCAGCTACAGCTATCCATAGAGGTAAAATGTATTGCTTCAAATATGTAGTATAGGAAAGAAGAAAGGCTAAAAAGCTGTGAAATAAGCAATTATTTCAGGGAGGTAGGAAAAGAACAGCAAAGTATTTCCAAAGAAAGTAGAAGGATGGAAACATATCCAATTTAAGACCGCAGTGGGGAGCCAAACAGGCTAAATTCCTTACTTTACACAGTTCATACTATGCAACTCTATCTTTGACTGTTTCTCCAAATTTCTGTCCTCCTCTGGATTTAGGTGACTTTTCATCATTCACAGAGCGCTGTGGCTTCTGATTTCTTTCATCCTATCTGTCATCATAGTTTTTGGTGACATACACGTAACCAGCACATTAAACAAACAATTTAAGATTATGAGCAACACACAACTTTGTGCCTCTTATAATCTTATTGAGTAGAGATGAGTTTTCCTTTACCCCAGGATAAAGACTTGGACTTTTCCAGTCAATATCAGGTAATATAATATCACCCAGTCACTTAAATCATTAAAAACAAGGCTTGATTCAGAAATTAAAATATTTTGTCTCAGGTAACAGTGAATATTCTGAATATGATTTAGCAAACAAGTCTTCTCCCCGTCCACAGCAATTTTATCCTCAGGCTAAAATCTTATACTTTTCCATCCTTCTCCTGTTAGCCTCTTCTCCCATTTGCCATACCCTCTGCTTCCCACCAGAGTCTTGGGGTTTGGTATGTGAGGGGAAGAAGGTAAGGGAATAAAGGTATTCTTCTCTGGCTGGGTAGCTTCCTGGTGTAAAGGCTTGGAGAATGTTAACCAGCTGACTCTCTTACCAGAGCTCTTCAAAGATTCCCTACAGGGCTCTTCTCTCCTGCAGGTCTTTTGACCTGGTTGATGGATGTACATTCTGGGCAGTTCCCGCACAGTGAGAAGCTGTGGGAATGAAGACATGACTTCGCTTTCATGGCTATGCCACCAACTCAGGCAGAGAGCTTTTCACCCTCCAGATTTCCCCACTAATCCACATCTGCTTCATTTGTCATGGGTAGGTCAAGCACCAGTTTTCTGCTCTTCTCAGTTTGAGGTCACACATTCTCCTCACTGAGCTGGAGATTAGGATAGACTCTTTCCCTCAAAAGAAGGGATGGGTCTCCAACGAAATTTCTTCACCAGTGTCCTTCACAAAAGTTGCCAGTTCTGCCAAAAGTTAAGTGGAGAACAGTGGCTTGGGCACACAGGGAGAGGGAGAATGAGCAGAATCTATCAGCATCTGGTTATACTTCCTCCCTCCTACCCTCAGTAGGTTTCAAAAGACTTTAGCCTTTAGGCTAAAATTGGAATCTTCATGCTGAATTCATACCTGATATGAACGTTAGAACTTAGCAAGCTGGGCACTGACTTGGGTTTCACATCTGAGCCTCTCTACCTACACTCCAGCATCCTGTGGCCAACCTGTTAGCCTGGCTCTTTGCTTTGGGCTCTGATTCCCACTCATGCACCCCGCGATTCAGAGCCCTGTTCTGAAATGTAACCTCATAGTAGGTTCTTCTCATGGCATTGCCCTGGGGCTGCTTTCAGCAACCTTCACATTCTTTGAACAGATACCTCCTGAAGGGCAGCTCAAATTTCCAGTGGACACTGAGAACTGGTGCTGCCAGAAAACTCCCCGACCAGGCCCTGAGTTCTGCACGGAAGGGACTCCATAGCGAAAGGCATTGCCCACATCAGAATTAGGCACAGGTGATTTGGATTGCTCGCTTCCTCTCTGATTGGCTCTTTCTCTCATCCCCGCCCCCCATGTTACTCTTAGTGCCTCCTCTCCACTCCTTTCTCACGGGAGTTCCTGGCACACAAATTTTCCTTTCAGAAGACTAGAAGGAAATCAGTGTGGACAGGAGGAACTGAGTATTCAGTTAATGTAAGGAAGTGATGCAAGCTTTCTGAGAAAAGGTGGTGAGTATTAGAGATTCTGAAGTACAAGGTCCTATTTCTTGACCAGGGAGAGGTTACATGGAAGTTCACTTTATAATTTATTGAACTATGTACACTTATGTGTCTTGTACTTTTTAAAGTGTCTGTGGTATTTAACAATAAAATCCATTTTAAAAATAGTGTAGAGGAGTTTCTTCTTTTATAATACATGGCCATAGCAGAAAGGAAGATCAGGAGGAAGAAGAGAGTTGACAGAGTAAGGGTAGAAGAGAAAGGTAGACAGAGAAAGGTAGGTGATGGGATTGGGGCAAGAGAGAGACTATTAATAGATAAAATTAAAGGGAACAAGAATTAAAGATCATCTGATTTGAAGCATAAAGACTTCGGCATTCTCTCTTTTTATCCTCACATCAATTCTGTGAGATAAGTTCTATCATTATTCCCCCTCTACAGTGAAGAAAGTGAGGTTCAGAGAGGTTAAGTAAGTTACTCAGAGTCACACTGCTAATAAGCAGCTAAGCAGAATTTTATTCTGGGTCTGTCTGACTGCAAATCCTGAATCCTTTTCAAGATGTCAGGGAGCATATAGTCTGGAGGAAGAGGTGGAAAGCACCTGGAGGGACAGAGGAGAATCAACCTAACACTTTAGTGTGAAGTTCTTTCAACAGGTCAGCCCACCACAGCCTGGACTCCAGGGCATCCCTAGGGCTCCTGATCACCTCAGGTGCTTGTGCATCTGTTCCAAAGCCTCAACCTTGTCCAGTCTGGGAATCTTACCATTGTGTGACCACAAGGACAATTGCAATAGGTAAAGGACAGATACAGCCAGAAAAGGGATGGGAATGGCCATTGGCTGACAATAACATTCAGTATGTAAGAAAAGTGAAAAAAGAGACTGAGGAAGATATTGGAAGTCAAGGAAAGTGTAGAGGAGAGGTTCAAGAAGCAAGGAGTAACAGGTCAGCCAGGTAAGTGGGAGGGGAAAGCGTAGGTAACTCCTCAAGTAGTAGCCATCATTCATTACCAGGTTTTGTGTGCACTTGGATGAGTTGGTTCTGATTAAAGACCAGAGTTAGAGCACACTAGCTACACACCCACTTCTACTCTTGTTACTGCTACTGCATCTCCTCCTCCCAGCAACCTATCCCTTGGCTTGAACCTCTATTTGTTCAGAATTACATATATTTTCTTTATTCTCCTATTTTGTTGGCCCTGTTCTCCTTGAAACTACCAGAAAGCTCTGAGAAATCCCACCCTTGCCTGGCCACATGGCCACAAGGTCCGTGACCTTACCGGTCACATCTCTCCACTTGGTCTTGCTGTTCATTGAGCTGACCAGTGAGTAGTCAGGGCAGACTACCCTTGCATCTGATCATTTCATGTTTGCGATTTGACTGATATCCACAGCAATTTCTGATGGCATCCCATGTATTCCTCTTCGGTTAGCAAGCCACCTACTGGTCTTAGCACACTATCTTGCCTTAGGTTTTGAGTAGACAGGAAAAGCTTCTAGTGAGCCAGCCTTTGAAGAAGTCAGCCCCTCTGAGAATCGTGGATTTCATTTTCTATGATTCTATCTTGTTTCTCTTCTTTTCAACTTTCCTGTTGTCAGATCATCCTGCCAGGAATTGAAGCCATGCCTCCGATCACATCAAAGCTTGTATAAAATGGATTATAATACTTTTTAAATTACGGGCAGGACAGAAGTGGTTAAAAACTTAGGTTCTGGAATCAGAAGACATGATTTTCAAATCCTGGCTCCAACTTGCTAAGTGTGTGGCCTTGAGCAATAATACTCTTATGATAATGAAGGTGGCACCTGTTTGTCATATATTGAGTGTTTAATCTGTGCTAGGCAGTACAGTCAAGAAGTTTTCACACACGATCCCATTTAGCACTATCACCAACTCAGGGGAATCCAATGGATACCTATATTGTCAGATGAGGAATCTGAGGCTTTTCAGATTCACCACTCACAAAATGTAGGACTTTGGCAAATTATTTCATCTCTCTAAGTCTCTTCTACAAATGTTAAATATCTAATTTCTAAGCAATTGACATGATTGAAGAGTGAATGCATATAAAGAACTTGGCCTATAGGGAGCCAAATAACTGTCATTTGCTAATACTATTATTATTACCCTCAACTCTCCCATATATGAATTATTGATAATGATTTAAAGAAACCAAAAAATTACCCAGTCAATTTGATTAAAGAGATACAGCCAAATTGAGTTGTTCAGACCAAAGTCTTTCGTTTTAGTGATAGTTGACGATATCCACTTCAATGTGCATTATAAAGTCAGAATTGAAGATATAGGTGTCTTGAATTCTAGGGATTAGGTGACAGGTTGAAGATAAGTAATAATTTGGGATTGCTATAAAAATACCAGAAATGACCCTGGATCACCTAGTGATAATTAGGCAGACAGGTGTCCCTTCTCACCTGCTTCTTCATCCTCATCTCCAAACCCAACTATTTGAGGAAATTCCAGGTGTCACAACCTTCAGCTCACTTCAAAGCCTATACTATGTTACATAGAGCAACCTGAGCTCAGTTTCCCCATCAAAGGCCACACAAATGAAAATGCCCTTGCTTAGTGAACCTTTTGTTTGTCACTTTGGACGTCTATGGCCTCACAACTCCAGAGGAAAAACATCAATGCCATCATTATTCATTTCCATCTGTCATGACACCTCAAAGAGATGTCCTTCACAATGACACCATCTTATTCTAATGCTTTACACAGAGTATTCTTTTGTCTCATTAATAATTTGACTGACAATGATGAAAGATGCCCTGAAATTCAGCTTGCCTGTCAGTGGCCCTGCTTTCTGGTAATTCTAATTATGTCCAGATGTTTTCCTGCCCTCTCCACCTCCAGACACTCCCAGGGAAAACAAAAGTTTCCTTTAGTTTATTTTTATTGCCAGCAGTGTGCTATTTATAGAAATATGATTAGTTCCATGTTTTTATATGGTTTCTGTGGTTCCAAATTCTAAAATTTATTATTAAAAGATAAAACAAACAGAGTTGGTCAGCACACATCTCAATAGTGGCTTTTCCCAATCCAATAAATTTATTTATATTTTTTATTGTTGTTCAATTACAGTTGTCCCCATTTTCCCCCATTACTCTCCAATCAAATAAATTTAAACTCCCTAATCTTTCTTGTGATACGTACATTATATATATGTATATATATGGTAATCAAGGGAAAATGAAAGACTTCCTCTTCTAAGCATGGCAAGGAAAGACTGGAGTTACTTTTTTTGCCTGGAACAATCAAAAAAGTAAATTAAATATATAAACTCTTGGTTTTCAAAATACTGAACTCTAAGCAACAAAGAAGAGTAATCTCTGGGAAATGCAACAAACAAAGTGACTTTTATGATTGCCCAAGCATACTACTTGAAAGAGTTTCCAGGACATGTCTCAGAGAGGGGAACTCTAAGTAGTTTGGTGGATTCCCTGAGTAGAGTGGAGGAAGCTGGACTTTACAGAGACCAAGTTGGCCAGAGTGGGCAGAACAGTACAGCAGAAAGGAGAAAGATGCACAGAGAGAACTTCAAAGATTTGAAGAAACCTCCCCAACCCTGAATCTTCAGGTGAGTATCAGCATAACAGTTAAGACCAGGGAATTAATTACCCAAGAGGGAGAAAAATGAAGTACCCAAAGAAATTACCAGAGTTCACCATGGTGCCATTTCTCCTTAGCAAAACTGGAAAATCTCATCATTCACGGGGCACTGAGAACAGTACTCAGAAAGTTCTTGACACAGTAGTGAGAAATAATTAACCCTAGCCTTAACATCACTCTGGTCCCACCTACAAACCTTAAGGGCAGACCTAAAAGGGTAAATAAATCCTAGTAACTTAACCATGTCTCAAAACAAAGGTCAAGAATATTTACAAACATACAAAGATTTCCATTTCTCAACAAAATAAAACCTACAATATCTGGCATTCAATAACAAGCTAAGAATGGAATTCTATGCAGCAGAGAGAAAGAAGGAGCTCCTACCCTTTGCAAAAGCATGAATGGAACAGGACAGCATTATGCTAAGTGAATAAGTCAGGCAGTAAAAGACAAATACCATATGATCTCACCTTTAACAGGAACCTAATTAACAAAACAAGCGAGTAAAATATAATCAAAGACACTGAAACTGAGAACAGGCTGACAGTGACCAGAGGGGAGAGGGGAGGGGATTATAGGTGAAAAGGGTGAAGGATTTGCAGAAACAATTATAAAGGACACATGGACAATAACAAGGGGAGGTGGAAACAGGGGAGGGAGGTGGGGAGGGCTGGGGTGGTGGGGAGGGGTAGGGGGAAAAGGGCAGGAAACTGTACTTGAACAACAATAAAAGGTAAGGATTTTAAAAAAGAAAGAGAAAAATTATACTGGATGAAATTGACATCAGACAAATTAGAAAAAAATCTAGTGAACTTGAAGACATAGCAATAGAAGCTATTCTATGTGAAACAGAACAAACAAGTAAAAGTGTGCTCAAGGTAGGTCTCACTGAGGATTTTTAAGCAAAAAATTTGAAGGAGGTAGGGACTTAGCCATATGGGTAGCCAAAGGAAATGTATTCTAGGAATTACAGGAAATGATGGATCCAGATTGAATAACTGTAAAGTAATGTAGTACTTAGCATTTAATAAGTGTTGAATAAATGAAAATCATCACAGCTGCCACTGTTGTTATTCTCATTAAACCCTGAGATTGTGGGACAGAGAAAGGAAAAGGAAACTCATTTCTGTAGGGGTTTCCTTTTGCCAGGCCCTCATTTTGCCACTATATATATAAATACGCACACACACACACACACACACACACACACACAAACATATATATAAATTTTATGTAATCCTCTCAATAACCCTGTAAGATGGGTAACCCTATTTTATAAATAAGAGAGCAAAGACATTGAGGAGTTGAGATATTTAAGAAAAGTCACCAAGAGACTAAAGTAGAGATGATTTGACCTCAGGTTTCTCTGACTTCAAATCTTAGACACTTTCCATTACTCCACATTGCCACATATGGAAATTGGAGACTTGGGACAGTTAAATATTCCAAACTCCTACACATCTCTGTTGTGCCCAGCAGCCACAAATTCAAATGGAGTTGCCATAAAACATGATATGGGTGGGAGGGAGGGAAGACAGTCAGTAGCCAATATTCAGCCTTGAGTTAATATTGACATAATGGAAGGTAGCCCTTGTGTTACTTGCCCTTCCACATGTTTTCTCAAGAGAACTTAGCAATTTATGAAATTTTCTTATTTTTAAATTTTTTATAAAATTTCTTTATTTTTAAACTTTATCTGTGGGCCATTCCAAAGATAACTACGATCCCAAATATAGACTTAGAATCACTTATTTGGCACCTCTGGTCTAAGTAGTTAATTAATTTGTTTACATGAGTATAACTTTATTGTTTTCTTTGATTATGAGAATGATGTAACTAATATTTAACAAAGTCCCCAAGAACACACAGTAGGAAAAGGATAGTCCCTCCAACAAATGAGGTTGGGAAAAATTGGGTAACCATGTTATAAAAAATAAGATGGGAGACATAACTTACACCATATATAAAAATCAACTCAAAATGGATTACAGACTTAAACATAAGACCTGAAACCATGAAATCCTACAAGAAAACAGGGGGCATTGATATTTTTGGACATGACACCAAAAGCACAAGTAACAAAAGCAAAAATGAACAAGTGGGACTACGTGAAACTAAAAAGTTTCTACATAGCAAAGGAAACAGTGGACAAAATGAAAAGGCAATCTATAGAGCATGTGTGTATGTGGGAGGGTGTGTTGACCAACCATACATTCAATGCGGGGTTAGCATGGGGTGTGCAGAGAACTCACTTAACTCAATTAAAAAATAACCCAGTTACACAGTGGGCAAACAACCTAAATAGACATTTTTCCAAAAACACACAGATGGTCAACAGGTAGATGAAGGGGTGCTCAGCATCACTAATCACCAGGTAAAAATCAAAATCACAATGACATGTTGCCTTATCCCTCCTGGGGTAGCTATTTTAAAAAGTCAAAAGATGACAGGTATTGGTGAGAATGTGGAAAAGGGGGAAACTTTGCACACTGTTAGTAGAAACGCTAATCGGTATAGTTATTATGGGAGATAGCAAGGAGTTTCCTCAAAAAATAAAAAATATAGTTACCAGAGTAGCAGTCTTGCTTCTGAGTGTATCCAAAAGAAATAAGATCACTGTCCTGAAGAGAGATCTGCACTCGCATGTTCATGGAAGCATTATTCACCATATGTGGAGACGACCTAAATGTCCATCATGGAGAAGTAGATAAAAAGAATGGATGAATGGAATATTATGTACCCTCAAAAAATAAGGAAATCCTGCCTTACTTGTGACAGGATGGATGAACCTAGAAGATATTATACTGAGTGAAATAAGCCAGACACAAAAAGTAAGATACTGCGGATCTTACTGATAGGTACAATCTAAAAAGGTCAAACTAATGGAAACAGAGGGGAGAAGGGTAGTTACAAGAGGGTGGAGTGCGGGAAATGGGGAGTTGTTGGTCAAAGGGTACAAACTTTCAGTTATAAGATGACTGCTTCGAACACCTAATATACAGTGTGGTGACTATTACTAATAATAATGTGTTGCACACTTGAAATTTGCCAAGAGAGATCTTAAATAGTCTCACCACATACACACACAAATAACTATGTGAGTTGACGGATATGTTAATTAACTTGATTATGGTAATCATTTCAAAATGTATACATATATCAAAACATCAGGTTGCATACTTAGATATAACACAATTTTTATTTTTCAATTACACCTAAATGGAGCTGGATGAAAAAAAATGTGTAGTCAGTGAATGAAATTCGCTAAGAAGGTAAATCTCGGGTGTTCTCATCACACACACACACACACACACACACACACACACAAATGAAAAGGAACTATATGCAGTGATCAACACATTAAATACTTGGCTGCAGTTGTCATTTTACAGTTTATAGGCATATCAAATCATCACATTGTATACCTTAAATAATACAATTTTTATTTGTCAATTATATCAATATTTTAAGATAGAAAAAACAAATACATAGTAAGCAAATTAAATAATCTCTCAGTATCTCCAAACGCCCTCTGCTGCCCTCACATGTGCCCTCAAACTTCTAACAGTTATTTCCACACCAACCCCAGACTGAAAACATCAGAGCCACTCTCACCAAGATGCAACTCAAATGTCATCTTGAAGCTTTTTCTCATCCTTTCTTGTGTTTTCAAACTCATTTCTGGGCTTCTCTACTTTGAACTGGAGTCATTTTTGTATCTGTCTCATCCTTTCCATGAAATTATCATTAATCTGAGAGAAAAACAGCCTCTTTTTTAAAAACAGTTTTTCTATTCCCCTACACAACACATAGAACAATCTTCATAAAAATCTATTTGTTATCCTGGCTGATGTGGCTCAATGGGTTGAGCACCGGCCTGTGAACCAAAGGGTCACTGGTTTGATTCCCAGGCTTGGGGACGTGCCTGTGTTGCGGGCCAGGTCCCCAGTAGGGGACACACAAGAGGCAACCACACCTTGATGTTTCTCTCCCTCTCTTTCTCCTTCCCTTCCCCTCTCTAAAAATAAATAAATAAAATCTTTAAAAAACTTTTTGATTATGAACAATTTCAAAATATACACAAAAGTAAAAAGAGTCATATAATAAACCTTCATTATTCATCACCAAACTTCAGCAGTTATCGATGTATTGCAAACTTGTTTTACTGTACCTCAATACCCTCTACATTTCCTGGTTGTTTTTGACTGCTTTATTTTAATATGATATGCATCCTATAAAATTCACTCATTTTAAGTGTAGAGTTCAATGAGTTTTAGTAAATTAATAAGTTGTGCATAGCTATAGTCCAGTTTTAGAACATTTCCATCAGCTCAACAAGTTTCTCCATTGTCAGTTTAATGTCAACTCCTGCTTTCACTCCCAGTCCCAGGCAACCACTAATCTATGCTCTCCCTCTATAGACTGGCCTTTTCTGGACATTTCATATAAATTGTCACATGCTATGTAGTCTTTTGCATTTGACTTCTTTTACTTAGCATACTTTTTGGAGGTTTACTCATGCTGTGTTATGTAATATTATTCTTTTCCTTTCTATTATGAAGCAGTATTGCTTTGTACAGATGAACATTTTGTTGCCCATGACCAGTTGATGTACATTTTGATTTTAGGACTCAATGTGTGGCTATATAATTTCATTTGGGTATAATTCCATATAATTTGGGTATACTTCTAAGAGTGCAATTTTCAAGGAATGTTGTAAGTTTGTGTTTAATTATTTGGGGAACTGCCAAATGTTTTCCAGGTGGCTGCCCCATTTTTCATTTTGAGTAAATACGAATGAGTGTTCTGCTTCTGCTCATCTTCTCCGACACTCGATATTGTCTGCCTTTTTGATTATGGTCCCTCTGTTGGGTGTGTGATGGTGCCTCATTCTGGATTTTGATTTGAATTCCCCTGATAATAAATGATACTGATTAATTTTTTGTGTTCTTATTAACCATTCACATGTTTTATTTGATGGAACATCTATTCAAATATTTAGGCCATTTATTAAGTTTTTCTTGCACACTTAGGACTGCATTGCGGGAGTTTTTTATATGTTCTAGATGCAGGTCCATTGTTGAGTATATGGTTTGCAAATGTTTTCTCCCACTCCGTGGTTTCTCTCTTTTTCCTTACTATTTTATTTTATTATTTTATTTTCCTGTGGTTTCTCTTTTTATTTCTTATGAATCATAAGCCTAAATGTAAGAACTGAAATTATAATAAATCTAAAAGAAATAAGGACAAAAACAAATGATGCACAATCATTGTAGCAATATTTGAATAACACAAAAAAGTATAGAAGAGAAAAAAGAAATAAAACTTACTGGAATTTCTACAAGTAACAACCACTATGCCCTTTTTATGTATTTATTTTGGTGCTAATATATATTTTATTAACCAGATACTTCTATATTAAAAAGACTGGAATAGACATTTTCTAAGAAGACATACATACAAATGGCCAATAAGTAAATGAGAAGCTGCTCAACATCATTGGTCATTAAGGAAAGGCTACAGGAAAATCAAAATCAAAATCACAATGAGATACCAGTTTGCATTCGGTAGGATGACTATTAGAAAGAAAAAAAGGAAAATGAGAAAGAAAAGGAAGGAAAGGAGGAAAGAAGGAAGTTAGGAAGGTAAAGAAAAAAGAAAGAAGGGAAATAAGTTTTGATGAGTATGTATGGAAATTAGAACTTTTGTGCACTGCTAGTGGAAATGTGAAATTGTTCAGCAGGTATGGAAAACAGTCTGGAGACTCCTCAAAAATTAGAATCATCATATGATCCATAAATTCCACTGGGTATATACCCCAGTAAAACATCCACTGGGTGAACAAAGGAAGAAGGGACTCAAATAGAGATTTGTATACACATGTTCATGTCATCATTATTTACAATAGTCAAACGGTAGAAACAATACAATTGTCCATCAAAAGACAAATGGATAAACAAAATGTGAAAGGAAAGCAATCTTGACACATGCTACAAGATGGATAAATCTTGAAGACATTAGACTAAGTGAAATAAGCCAGCCAGGAGAGGACAAATAATGTAGTATTCCTCTTATGTGAGGTTCTTAGGGTAGTCGAATTCATAGAGAAAGGAAGTAGGATGGTGGTTGCTAGGGGCTGGCGGAAGGAGGAAATGGGGAATGTCTAACAGGTTTCAGATGCAGAAGATACAGAAGTGCTGAAGATGGACGGTGATGATGGTTGTTCAACAATGTGAATGTACTTAACGACACAAAATTATATACTTAAAAATGCTTAACACAGTAATGCAGAGTTGTTTATGTTTACCACAATAAACCCATATGTTCCAAAACCCAATGGCCTATAATAACATTCATGTTCACCCTCACAAGCCTGCGGGTAAGCTAAGGTGTGTCTGGGATTCATCTGATATAGGCAGGGCTGGGCTCCGGTCTGAGGGCATGATATTTTCATGGTCAATGACAGATGAATAAGAGAATGAGTGCAAGCGCATGATGCCTTTTAAAACCTTGGCTTTGAGCTGGGCCATTTTCATTTCTGCCAACATTTCATTGGACAAAACAAGTTATATGGCAATGTCCCATATCAATGGAGCAGAGAAATATACTTTGGCCACTCTTGGGAGATATACTGCCAAAATTATATAGCGAATTATAATTATAACATATGGAGTAAAAAATTGAGAACAAGAACCCAATCTACACACAGACATAAAGATATATTTATATAGTTTTACACAAAAGGCATCATGCTTGTCTGGTTCATTCTTGTTAAGTCACAGAAATAGAAGAGACTAATTCCTGGATTTAAAACTGCCAAACACCACAAAGTTTATGAATAAACTTAGATGTAAGAGAAGGAATAAAACTAACAGCTTCTTTGACTTTTGGTAAAAACCTAAATTCTTTTTTTCATTTGCTACTCTACACTTGTGACTTTCCCTAGGAATCAATGACAGCACTTGTGATATCAGTAACCTAAAAAGTAAATGAGAAACACTACAAGTGGGTGGCTTTGACTTTCTAGAACCCATAAAGATATATTAGTCATTCAAGGAGGGAAATGATTTTCAAACTCCCTATGCCCCTGGATAAGATGGGCCATGTAGAGAAAATGGACTATATTTTCAAGACGTTCTATAGTGAAGGTATTTCACCTCAAATGAAATAGTTATTCCAAAAATAAAAGAGTTGACAAGTAGAGAAGGAGGTAGAAACAATGACATTTTCTACTTAAGGAGGGGACTTTTATAAAATGCTTTCAATTGCCCAAAGTCGAAAACAAAAGAGAATCTCAGATCTAGCATTTTCAGGCCAAACAAGAGCTTCTTTGAGCCTGGAATATTTATTTTCCACCTATATTATAAAACAGCAGGCATTGGAAAAATAAATCTTGTATCATCAGATAGCCATGTTCCCACTAATATGCAATATAATGTATTGATAAAAATGAAGTTCCAGTTTGGGGTCTGCTAGGTGCCTGACCTTTGCCCTGAGGGGTGTTTTTGGGGAATCTTATTTTATAACAGTGGTGCTGCAACCTTTTATCTTCCCAATGGTTTGGACACAAAGACCATGGGATTAATTATATACTGTGAGCAACAACTCATGAATATTTAACACACTCATCTATACTTAATGAATAAATTTGCATTTTGACACTATTATTTAATGTGCTTTAAGGAAATACTGCTCATTACCTTTCAATTTTGTAGATTAGTTGAATGTAATCAGAATGATAAGGCAGGAGAGATATAGTATTATTTAAATAACACTGTTTTTTATTACTGCTTCTGTATCTTGGAATCCCCCTGCCCCCCTACTTTTCTTTTAAAAGCAACTGGGTTTATTCTATTCTGGCTGTTCTGTCTTAATCATTTTGCCTCCATGCTCCTTGCAGAAGGAAGTTTCTTCATACTCATAGAAAAACAATGCAAACTAAATAATCAGTGTTTTGTTTCCCTCTGTGTGTGCTGTAACACGGTATTCTCCCACACAAACTGTCCCAGTGCAATGGGCAGTCACCGCGTCCCGCCTGGGCCAGCAGGCTCAGCAAGGTGGCCGTGACCTGCACAGCAGGCAGAGAGAGCTGGGTAACCCACAGCCATGAGCAGAGGCATCTAACTTCCCTCCAAAAAGTAGAATCACAAGGAATCGTGGCTCAGAAAAACTGGCTAACTGATAAGGATGTTGTGGAAGATAAGCTTTTCTGTTTGTTTGTTTTCTAAGCTGGCTCATTGTGTGATTTTTTTTCTCTTAAGGAATGAATCTTGATTGTGAGGTGGGCCCCTTATCTGCATGTCCACTTTGGGGAGTTTGGGCTGAGGATATGCCTCTAAGAATCCTATTTACATAAAAGTCTTGTGCTCTTTCAAAAAAAAAAAAAAAAAAAAAGGGACTTTGAAACTAATGACCAGGCTTTTAAGAATTAGAATGAAAACCGTCTGACAAAGATGAAGGGCAAGAAGAACCAAAAAGAAACTAATATCTAGATGCCAGACACTGAGCTAAATGCTTACATGTATAATCTCACATGATCCTTACCTGGTGAAGTCCCCATCATCATCATTCCTTCATAAATGTGAAACTGAAGGTTAGAAAGTTTAATACAGATACTGAAAAAATGGAGCTTGGATTTGAACCCAGGTTTGTTAGAACCTAAAATTCACATGGTTTCAACTGTTCTCAACTAACTAGGACATTAAAGGGGTTGAATTAAAATGTCCCTTCTTCAGGGAAGCCTTGCCTGTCCCCAGTCCTTGATCAGGTTCTATGATGATTACACTGTGTGATTGTGTGTGTGAGAAACATATACCCTTCCACTCCACATACTTGACTATAAACTCCAAGAGGGCAGGGACTACTGTTTGCTCACCATTCTATCCCTAGCAACAGCAGAGTACCTGGCACAATGTAGGCGTGTGTGTGTGTGTGTGTGTGTGTGTGTGTGTGTGTGTGAGAGAGAGAGAGAAAGAGAGGGAGAGAGAGAGATTTTCTTCATCTATAAAAATGTGGTGAAAAATACTTATCTTGTAGTAAGAATTAGATGAGACAATCTAATAATGTAATTATCACAGAGCCCAGAAAACAGAATGTTCAATAAATGGCAATGTTAAAAGGTAAAGATGTGGAAGCTACTCTGGGCCTGGGAGCAGAAAGGCTGAGGCCAGGTTTTGAGTCCTGGTAACATATGGGGGTCCTCTTGGCCAAACACGGAACCTGTTAGTTTTCCCCAAGATTAGTGTGGCCTAGGAAACCAAGTAAAGAGAACTATGAAAAATATAGGAATAGCAGACATAAGAAACAGCTTTACCCTTATGGCAAGATGTGAACAAATAAGATAGTTAAAGGGCCCTAATGACCAAAGATCAGTCTTCGTGGAGCTCGTCCAGCTGCTCACTGTGCCCTACAATCTGATTTCAGAAACACAAATGGAGCGGAAACGAAGGAAGATATTTTCACAAACTTCTCCCCACTTCGCACCCCCACGATTCTTTTCTCAGGTGGAAGGGTTCTAGCTTTCTGCTGCTTTAGCTCCAAGGTATCATGAACAGAACTTTAGAACTGTTGTCCCAGGAGCCAGACAAAAATAGGAGTAGAAATGTAATGTCTAATCAAAATTGTAACCGGTTGCTAAAGAAGTTCAGAACTCAGTCAAGAACTGAAAAAAGTTAACTAAAGTCTGACTGAAAATACATGACCCCTATTACCCAAATCATAAAAAGAATTAGGAAGGTTGTGACTTTTGAGTTGCCGATTGACACAGAAACTACATTTTAAAAAGGGCCGAACGTATGACTCGGATGAATGTAGTTCCCGAATCTGTCCTGCAGTCACGAAGTCTTGACCATTAAGTAGCCCTATCACCCCAGCCTGTCCAAGATAGTGAGGGTAACATGAGTATGAATTATTGATCCAGTGACCTTACTGACCAGGGATAAAACTGTTCCATAGCTGGGTGAGTGTCTTTTCAAGCCTGGAAAGGTTTGGCAATAAGTACAGAAATAAATAAGCAACTCAAACCTAAGCTTAAATACTGCTGTGTTAAATTTGAGCTACTTCATATTCTTTATTAAAGTGATTATAGTGTTTAAGGTAACTTGGCATATTGAATCTGAAAGATTAGCCTTCTGATGTCAAATTTAAATCAGTAATTGATTTTAGATTTATGATTTAAATTGAAATCTCTTTAAGAATTTAACTTTTGTAAATAAATTGGAAGGCTAGTGTGAATTTGAAATTTCCTATTTTTCCTATAACATTATATTATTAAGAATACTTAAATATTTGGGAAGATTTCGCTTGTTTAGGATTTTGAGTATTCTCTTTCAGACATTTTTAAGATTTTATTATTTTTTTATTTATTTTTAGAGAGAGGGGAAGGGAGGGAGACAGAGAGGGAGAAAGAGCAATGTATGGTTGCCTCTCACATGGTCCTCACTGGGGACTTGGCCCACAACCCAGGCATGTGCCCTGACTGGGAATCGAACCAGGACCCTTTGGTTCCCAGCCCGCGCTCAATCCACTGAGCTACACCAGCCAGGGCTCTCTTTCAGACATTTTTAAATGTTTAGAGAGAAAGTTAAATGTATTAAGTATATATGTGAAGTTTAAACGTCTAAGCATGTTTAATTAACTAGGTCTATAAATGAGACTGTTTGTTTAAAGAGCATGTATCAGTCAGGGTACAATAGAAGACAGAAATAGAAATCACACAGTAATTATCACAGGGAAAGTTTAATATAAAGAGTTATTACCTACCTCAGGGACTGAAGCCCTGACTAGTGTGGCTCAGTGGGTTGGGCATCATCCCACAAACTGAAAGGTCACAGGTTCAATTCCCAGTCAGGGCACATGCCTGTGTTGCAAGCCAGGTCCTCTGTTGAGGTCATGCAACAGGCAACCAATTGACGTTTCCCTCATACACCAATGTTTACCTCCCTCTCTTTCTCCCTTCCTTCCCCTCTCTCTAAAAATAAATGAAATATTTATATTAAAGGGATTGGGGTAATAAGGGATTATCTAGTAAGAAGTAAAGAGAACTATGAAGTATATGGGAACACAGATATAAGCAGCAGTCTTATCTTTAGTGTTAGAGAGCACCCATGGTTGAGATCAGGAC
Source organism: Micronycteris hirsuta (assembly GCA_004026765.1). Lineage (NCBI taxonomy): Eukaryota > Metazoa > Chordata > Mammalia > Chiroptera > Phyllostomidae > Micronycteris > Micronycteris hirsuta. The sequence continues at coordinate 70,700 of PVJI01001582.1, read as the reverse complement.
CTTCCTGGAAAATCGTTATTCAGAGAAGTCTGTATGATTCAGAGAAGACTGGCTCTCCTGGTGGAACTTTCTGCAAATGCACCCTCTGGCACTTCCTGGAAATCCACTCACCAAGATGCCAGGACAAGCTGTCTGTAGAGTGTTTTGCCAGAGGCATGCTGCTGCAAAACCTTCTGAGAAGGTGCTAGGGGAAGTTGCTGGTTGTCAGGAGCTGCCGGCTTCTGCACACCAAAGGTGGAGTGTGCTGGAGACACGGCCCACACAGCCGGGGCCTGGAGGTGGAAGACTTCGGAGAAGCCACTCTAGCCGTGGTAGGCAGAACACTCGGAGAAGCTGCACGTACGGCAGGAGCTCTCCAAGATGAAGACACTGGAACCGGGAAGAAAAGCCCCTTCCTACTGTGGTGTCTTCCCAGCACCTGCTCCTGACAAAACTCAGCATCATGCCAGATGGCAAAGAAACAGATATTTCAAGCGCTGTTAAGATCCATTTTTGAAGAGTAGGTAATGAAAGGTGGGCAGTGCAATTGACGACAGTCACAGAGAATTGAGTCTGTTAGCTTGAGTTAATGGACATTAATCAACTGTTTTTATTTAATGTCCAAATTACTAAATTCATAAATAGATTAACAAGACCTTCCAGGTAAACTGAAAGGCTTAACTTAAAGAAAACCGGGTTTTAAAATTATGATTTTAATAAAGTAAGATTAACTTTAAACTGAGGTAACTATAAATAAAATCAACTTCTTTCTATGCTCAAAAACCACCTTTGGGTATAAAAGTTTTTCATATTGACACTGGGGTCTCACTTATTCTGAAGAATAAGATAAAGTAGAAAAAATATAAGTCAATTTTTATATAAAGAAATAAGAATGGGGAGCAGGAGAAAAGCAATCAAATAAATAGGATACTGTTAAGGAGATGCTAACAAAGTTTTGACCACAAGGCTCAGGAAGCAACTGGGATTGCGAAAGCGTGTAGAGGAACAAACAGGATTTTTGAATAATGCCCCTTTTATTGTCTTTCAGGAGATGCAAGGAAACACTGGAACCGTAGCACTTCTTACTTATTTTTTTGTTACTGAATATGTTTGCTTACCTAAGACATGAAAAATTGAGTTATGTGAAACTTTGTAATGTATCTGGATATCACTTAAAAATCAAGTCTGACTAATGGTCCATTTGAAAAGCAAATGCACCGCCGAGGCCCTTCCCAAGTTAATGGCATCAGCAGCCATCCAGAAGGTGGCATTTACTCCCTCATTTGTGTGTCATATGATGCAGCATGGACTGAAGGAGTGAGGGGAAGCCTTCCAACTCTCATGCAGAACAGGGTTTTTTTACAACATTGAATTTGTTTTTCATTTTAAAAAAATGGCAACATATGCAAGATAATATGAGAGATGAAATAGAAAAGAGGCCTGTTGGATTCAAATGAGGTAAGAATATATCAATGTAGACTTGTCATTACATGTGCAATGAAATAAAAAGCAGAGATTGCCGTAGGGTCCAGAGTTTGCTTGGGGAAGACTCTTACCTTTGTTCTGACTCTACCAATACCCTGTTTCTGGAGGATGGAAAATTCAAGATCGAGTCACCAGTAGATGTGATGTCTGGTGAGGACCCATTTCCTGGTTCCTAGGTGGTCAACTTCTTGCTGTGTGGTCACATGCAAAAGGACTCTCACATACAAGGTTTTGATAGAGTTAATCTTTAACACTTCCTGCCCTTCTGGCCTAAGTTTGGAATCAATAAAGACTGAGACCTAAAAGGCAGACAGATAGATGGAAGTGATTGTGGAGTCTCTTGACTAAGATCTACTAGCCAAGTGGGCCTGGTGCTACTTTGCCCTCATTTAAACAGACCTGTTCACAATCTTTGGGAGTGCTGAACAACCACAGGCTTTCCCTGGAGGGCCGAGCAGAGCATAATTTAGACTTTCTGCCAATAACTGCCTCCGAAGATCCAGGGAGAGGAAAGAAGTGAAACTTGTAAAATCAGTGTCTCCAAATGCATCAATTATTTGAGTTTTTCTTATATGGAAACATGAAGCTGGAGACATGAGTTTCTCCCCAGATGTTTCCTAACCTAAATGTCTATCAAAGGTGTAGTTTATGACCTTGAGGAAAGAAATCAATTGTTTACTAACCACTAGTGGGCAGTTTAGATTTTGCCCCCAAAGACTCTGAAGTTGGTCAGAACAGCACAGGATAGGACAATACAAGATCATTCTATACCCGAGGCTTGTATTTCACTCAGCCATTTGGTTCCCCAAACTAAATCATGTTCAGTCACAATGTCTGATTCAGCTCATTGGTGCTTCTGCAATGAGATTACATGACAACATAAAGACTGTGACATACTTGAATTTCAACCATCTTCCCTTGTGAAATTCCCAAGGAGAAACTGAAGTTAAAGATTAAAGTCACAAAGAACTGTGGGCTGCACTGAACACTAGAGGTTTTACTTCTCATCAGACCCCTGAAAAACTACAGACTCGGAAAACAGAGCAGGTTGTGAACTTCCTGAGAGCAGCCAGCTCCCAAAGAGAAACTGGAAGCACCAAGTCACACCTGCCCCCTCCTTCTCCTCAACTCAGCAACCAGTGAGACTCAAGCAGAGCTCGCCAAGGAAGGAAGCACGGAGGAGTAATTACGAGAACGGAATATTATTCGGCCATAAAAATGAATGACGTTCTCATACACGCTACCACATGGATGAACCTTGAAAACATCATGGTAAGTGAAATAAACCAGACACAAAAGGACTAATATTGTATCATTTTATTTATAAAAGATATCTATAATAGGCAAATTCATAATGACAGAAAGGAGATTAGTGGTCACCAGGGACTGGGATGGGGGAGGGGGGATGCTGAATTATTGCTTAATAGTTAACGGAGATTCTGTTTAGGAAGATGAAAATGTTTTGGCAATAGACAGTGGTGATAGTTATACAACATTGTGAAGGTAATTGATGTTACTGAATTAAATCGTACCTTAAGAATGATTAAAATATCAGGTTTATATTATACATGTCTTACCACCACCAAAACAACAAGAGTAAATAAATGGCAATTTATTACATGATTTCTTATAAGAGTTCTGGGGAATAATGGTGATGTTAATTCACCAAACACATTGGCTTACATCTGGAAACTAGCTCTAGCATGATAATCCTGTTACAGAATTTTTTCCATTGTCATGTCTAAATGTTCAACTTGCTCCTGCATCAAGCCAGCTTCTATTTAACTTTGTTTTTTCCGCTGCCTTCCTGTGTCTACTCCCTTTCTCTTTTGGGTTCTTTATCCTACTGGATAGTGACATTTTCCATCCTGACTGACCCCGAACACCTCAAATCTTCTTTCTGATTCCTTTAGTCTGATGTTGAGGACCTGGGAAGAGCTAGAATGAAAGACAAGAGATATTTTCAAAGGACCTGGGGAAAGTAACGGGGAATTTCATGTGGGTGGTAGACGCATTCCCTGTTCTTCACTCATGACATGGAGACAAAGAAGAGGAAGAATAAACGCTTACAAATATTAACAGCCTAAAACTCCAGGTTACTGCAGCCTTGATTGAGTAATTTTCAGCTATAATACCTTCCTTGATGGTCTCTGTCCATACTGACTCCAAATGTGAGTTCGAAACTGGTACTGCCATACTCAGCAAGGCCAGAGAACCGCTAACTCCCAGCTGGAGGAGGCGTGACCTCTTGCGTTCCCGAAACAAGGTTTTATTTTTAAAGTTTGTAAAATCTATGCTGAGAGGCCATACACCTGTCTCAGAAACAAAAGCCAATGAGAGAAAGGATGATTGTAGGAGCCAGTCTTATCAACTAAAAACCCTGGCACTAAAATTTTTCCTGAACTTATAATGAGCATCCAAAATAGCCTCCAAAAGTGTGTGAGGATAAAAATTCCTTCCAACACAAGGAACTTAAAAAAATTTTCATGTTAGAAAATGTCTTTCAGTCTTTCTCAAATCAAAATACAAGGCTTGATTTGCTTACCCGCTTATATATATTTTTCTTTTCTAATCTTAATACCAGGAAAACATAGTAGCCCTCACATAAATCTCTCTCTGACAAAGCAGATTTATTATTATACATGGCAATGCTGGACCACACTGTGATTCTTGTAATATCAGAATCTCAAGGTTAAGTAGGTTGTTAGTCATTGAATTCTAAAAATAAAAATGATATTTCTTGAAATTTATCATGCTTTTCATGCAGCTGAAGGTAATTTTCTCCAGATTTGTAAGGTTCTCTAGATTGGTATTCTACTCACTGACCTTAAACCCCATGGGTGATCTCTGGGCTGCAGGATTTGCTGTTTAAACTTTGCAACTGGTTCTAATCAATATGATCTTTTTTCCATGTGACCTATTAATGTGGGACATGGTTGAAAATTCATCCCCCACAAGCCGTGGGGTCAACAGGAGTACTCTGCCTGGTTCCAAGCGGATTCCAGTTTTCACCCAGCCCCCAAGTTCATTTACCAAAGAAGGCTCCCTGAACCTGGCTATTGAATCATCATTTTGGAGTCCACATTGTATAAAATTACTAAACTGCTGAAACAGTAACAATTTTATGAAATAAGTCCTTTCCTAGAAACACTTTTTCTGCTTAAATTAAGACTTTTTTATGACACTTCTCATCCTCTATCTCCCTTCAACCCTCTCCACAACCCCCACATGCAGCCACAACCTAAACTAATTAAGGAGTTGTTTTACATCCTACTCCTTTGAGTGCTTTCTTTTTTAATGACAGAGACACCATTCAAATGTGATATATGACAATTCTAATTTCATTTTAAGTTGCTAAATCTTGGCGGCGGGCGGGGGGTGGGGGGAGCTTTAACACAATAAATATATCCAGGGGAATAGCAGAGGTGATTTACTGGCGATGGACACTCGGCGAACAGAATAATTAAAATTACACAAAAAGCTCAATAAGTTTTTGCAGAACTAGAAAATCCTTGGAGATCATTTAGCCTTTTAGACCAATCTCTCTATTTTGAAGAAAAGGGATGCTGAGCCTTGAGAAGTGGAAAATCTCTTCATTCCAGTCTGGGCCTGACCAACATGCGTTCCTTCATGGACAGGACCCCACTGTGGATGGATGGTGTGTCACTCACTCTCGAGAGTGGATTTCTTACCCACTCTCGGACCCTAGCCATGTACTATCTGCTTTTGCTTTATGTGACACTGTAGCAAAAGGAAGATGACGTGAGATCAGAGTAAAACAGGAATGAACGCTTCCCTCACCCCCAAGGATAAACAGGTCACTTTAGAGGAGCCTCTTGCATAGCTACATGGTTTGATAAATCAGTTCTGGGTCAGGACACAGAAACAGGGATTTCGGCTATGTTTTTGGTACCCTGTGCCCTGCCTCTCCACATTCCCTCTGCCAAGATTTTCCCCACTCAGTTTCTAGCACCCACAGGCAGGTCAGAGGACAAGCAGGCAGCGAAGCATTTGCTTGCACTCCTAAGAAAAATAATTAAAATTTACACTGTTGTTTAGTAGGATGATGAGAAGAGACATTGTTGCTGCAGAAATCCAGGGGAAAGAAGTTCTTTTGTAAGATTTCAACTGGGCACAATGATTCCACTCCTTGCACCAAGAGTTGCATTAGAGAGAGGTTCATTGGTGCAGTTAAAGTGGGTAAGAAACTGGTGGGGTTGGTAAAGTTTATAAATTTCATTGGTTCAATGAGCTCAAGAAAGAAGAAAAGAGGGGGAAGAGGACAAAGAGATGAGGAGAGGGAGAGAGAGAGAGGATATTTCTCGAATTTTAAAATCCAAATACTGATTTTTAAATCCGAGACACGTACTAAGTCATTTTTCCCATTAAGTACTAGGTGGGTGCTCACCCAGTGCTGCCTCCACCCATGCTGTGGGCCTGCCTTACTAGTGGAGAAGTTCTTTATGCTACTTGATTAAGATAACCTTCCTGGGTAGGTTATTTAACTTTATGCTGATTTCTAAACTGTGGCAGGTTGCATCACAACGATATTCCGCAGTGATCATTTTCAACCACCTTTAAAACATGAAGCAGCCCTGAATTAGCTTTCCTGATGAGCCTCAGGAATGGCCCCACTCAGCCCTGTGTCGATGTGTGCCCCCAACTGAGCATGCTGTTCTTCTCCACAGAGAAGCCTGATACCTATGGTCATGTATCATATTCACGGCACCACAATCGTCTCAGGTGGGATTTTTTCCTTCCAGCATTCACTGAAGCTAATTTTAGACTCACTTAGAATTCCATTACCAAACTCAAAGGAAATTCCAGGCCGACCGTGACCTGGCTGTTTACTCATGACAAGGAGGATGGTCAGAATGACTGTCACCACCGTCTTCACACTAGCGCTGCTCTGAGGTGATTATCAATACCCAAACATTGTATTTCTGTTTCAGAGATCACATGTCAAATTAAGAATGCCTTTTCTCTGAATGCTCATTAATGAAAGACATTTAAGATGGAAGCAGACAATCCTAATGGGAACCACGTTACCTTTGGTTGGATTTGTATGCTGTCCTTCATTCATTCAATAACTATTTTCGGATGGCCTACTGTTTTTCAGGCACTCTGCTAGGAGTTCTGTCACTCACAGCCCTGGGCATGGTATTTACTGTTTCCATGCTTTATTTAGGCCAGGCCCCTGTTGCAGGGCCAAACTCCCAGTCTCAGAACCCCCAGTGCCATCCTTCCTGCAAAGATGTGTGTGTGTGTGTGTTGTCAGTGTCCGTTGTCTAATAAGTAAACACAGACACAGGTCAACTCTCTAGAGCAACTTCTGCTCTTAAATCTCTCTCGCAACTCCCTCCCCCCATTACATACTACAGATAAATAGAGGGTGATTCAAGATGGATAGAGAAGTGGAATCCTTTTAGCCCCTAAATACTCATATCCGGGGCAATATTTCCCCCTTTTGAACATTAGCCAGAAAGGCAAGTGGGCTGGAGAAACTGAGGGTGAACCAATCTATGCGTATGTAAAACTCTTGAACATCTGCATGTTTATCCTTAATGGTCATGAAAACCTGTCTCTCCAGTGCTGGGGCCATTTACTACATATGAGACCCCAGCCAAGTCACTTATTTTTCCCAGGTTACTGATGCTGTCATCATCATCATTACTGTCATCTGAGTCTGGACTTCCTGGGCAGAAAGAACATGACTTGGAGACTCTCCCTTCAGGTTGTCTGAGGCGGATGTTGGGGATAGTCAGACTGCCTGGGTGAGGTGTGAAACCCCATCTTTCACTGATTGCGCCCTCAAACATGTGAAGTCTGTCCGTCTGCTGCAAGTCTGTCTGTGTGCATGCCTCCCTGAACCAGCCCAGAAATTTAGGAATGAATGAGAGTCACAACAACTTTTCATGCTCAGCCTTATTAATGGAGCAGGACCAGTGCTCCTCATCTTTTTAAAAAATAAATAAGAAATGGGTTGGTCACTGGACCTGGCAAAGAAAACCGTAGGAGCCCCCACTCAAAGATGGCCCCATAGCACGCAGCTCTCTGGATGTAACGGGGGAATGGGAGTGGAGTGAGCAGGAGGGCTTCACTGTACTTCACATTCTGGGATAAAGCTGATCCTAGAGTTCCAAGCCCTATTTGTGCTCTGAGAAAATTTCTCTGGAGGCCACATAAGTGTCTAAGCCCTGGACCAGTTGCACGTTTAGGCAGTACAATTAGCTAAGTGCCAAAAGGAAGAGTACTTTCAATTCCCTTCTCTATGCCAATGACACAAAAATTCATTTTTTCCAGAAAGATGGAATTGGGGTATTTATGGTCAGTGCAGCGAGCCCTGATCTCCCTCATCTGGCCAGTGAAGCCTCTACCTGCAATTGGAGAGGTGAAAGGCTTATAGCATTTTCTTAGTTCTGGATGCTTGTTTGGGTTTGTGTAGCCAAAAGGATGTTTCTGGGAATATGTTGTCATGGTGTCATTTTCAGTTTTCACTGCTAGGAACTGGCAGGAGCCTCTTGGAGACCTGGGTCAGTCGGGTGGGTAGGCATCAAATGGGGTGAGCATTGTGCGTAGGATCCCAGGTTGTTCCCCATTGTGTGGGGGTATATATTGGGCAGCCTAAGTCTCCTGTAGTGAAAGTATATAGAGTGAAGTAGCTCTTACAATTTAGTGAGACTTAGTGTCTAGGCCCTTTTATTGGCACATTAGAAACCAGTTTGTCAGCCTTGAAAACTAATAAGGCTGACATAAAATATTTTACATTGATAGACAAGATTTCAAGTGGGAGATCTGGTTACCTACTGAACTAGCCTCTCTGAGTAACAGTCCTCTACTGTTAGATAAGCAATGATTCTAGAAGAGACCACATGCACAACATGACCTCACCGAAGCAAGGTGTCATTTACAGTGCCTGTGCCACCCAATCCTCTTCTCAGGTAATCTGCCTAAGTCCACATCTCTCCCAAAAGGCCCAGCCATGCCCTGTACTAACTGACCTTGAGCTGGCCACTGCTGTCATCCAGGGGTAAGCATCTCTCTCAAGGACAGTCCAAAATAAAGAGACCAGCGACCCATGATTTATGTGGCCAGGCTCAAAATGTTTAGGTGAGCTGGGCCAATGAGATTTCTGAATAAATATTTGGAACTGGGAAACTAAGAATCTGTTTTAGCTTATCTGGGCCACAGTAAATAGAATGATGCAGGTTCAGGGAGCAGAAACAAGAACAAGAAGGTGATAGTGGGAGCGGGGACTGGAGCAGGTAAGAGCAGAAAGAAAACGCTGCCACAAGGGAGAGAGAAAGAAAAAGCCCGGAGCTATTCCTGCTCCCACATTGTTCCTGGATGGCACATCCTTTTGGCCATCTCCTCTGTTCTTCTAATAAACACGCAAGTGCTGTATTTAAAACACCTCCTCTGATCACTCCAGGGATGCATGGGCTCGTGTGTGCCAGGTGGCGCACCAGGGAGGTCTGGAGGAATGTTTCTCTTTCAGTTCCAGGCTAGGTAGGAGTGTCTAGTGTCTTGCACTCCATGATTTTATTTTCCATTCTGCACAGAGGGAAACCGCCGTGCTAGCACACTCTTGACATGAAATATATGGTGCATGCTTTCAGGGCAGCCGGTGGCGAGTAGTGGCCTTTACCCCAAACACTGATTGTATGATCACAGACTTATTAGAGTTGGAAAATATCACTTTGGAAATAATTCTTTACTGCAGCCTCCACAGCAATCTCATTTGTCTTCCTGAGGGACACATTTTAAAGAGCCAGATGGTGCCTGTGCCGCCGCAGAACTCTGCGTTCTCTCCCCACCCCCCAGATCAGCAGCAGACACTTTCCTTTTATCCAGAGAAAATATTTATGTGCATTTGTTTAGCACTATCCCAAATATCTCACATGGTCCTCACACAATAAGATGATGGAGGTACATAATTTATCACAAATTTAAAATAAGGGGCCTAAGGCACAGAGATATACAGTGACTTACAGAAAGTCACACAGCACTGAAAAGAAGCAGGGAAGACTTGAACTAAGGACTTCTGAGGCATGTCCAGTGTCTTTTCTGCCACAACAAAGGACATCTCTGATTCTATTTTATACCCAAGTTTTTCCATTAAGTTCAAGTCCTAAACAGTGTCATTAGGTTGAACCGAAAGCCCTTCACCTTTGGATAGATTATCTTTGGAACACGTGTGTGTGCTGGAAAAACAGCGCACACTGGAGCTCCTCTCCACACACCTGCACAGGCCAGCAAAACTCAACCCCATGACCCTGAATTTTCAATATGCTAAAAAGCATTGAAGTATTCATAATGTCAATTGTATACTTTCAATTATTCATTTATTTAAAATATGCTTACTGAGTAACTGCTATGTACCAGACACTATTGTACCAGTTAGGGGTGAATGTGAATAAAATGAGACAAAGTCCCTCTCTTCATGGAATATGCATTTTGGAGGGGAGATAGACGGTAATAAGGAATCAAATAAAATCACATATCGATTAGTGCTATGAAAAAAAAAAGAGCATAGAGAGTGACAGGGAGATCATAAGTTCGTCAGTCAAGGACTGAGGAGGTGGCATTTGGGTTGAGACCTGAATGAAGTGCGGCAGCAAAGCATGTGACAACATGGAAGAGAGTTCCGGGCAGAAGGAGCAGCAGGTGAGCCGTGCCGCGCCAGGAGAAGGCTTGCTGTGTTGGAGGAAGCGCAAGGAAGCCAGTGCGGCTGAAGCTGCATATTTGAGGGAATGGATGGTAGGAAATGAAGGAGGAGACAGCCAGGCAGGATTGTACAGGTCATGGTGAGGGCTTTGGATTTTATTTTAAGTTTGATGGGAAGAGGGCATAACATTATTTGGTTTGTGATTTAAGGGGATTACATTCAGAGGATATTTGGAGAAAAGACTGTAGGATGCAAGAGTGAATGTAAGAAAACAGTGAGAAAGTCACCGCAGTAGTCAAAGCCAGCAAGGATGATGCTGTGCCAGGCTCCCATTAGCACACAAATGTATCGCTATTTCTTTTATTTGTCCTGACCTCGTGACTCCCACTGGCTACGGCCTGACATCCCTGCTCCTGTTTGAAGCAAATGGCCTCCAAAGGATAGTCTATATTCACTGTCTCCAATTTCTCTGCTCTCATTCTCTCTTAAACCTTTAACACTCATGTTTTTGTGGACCGCCTCCCCTCCAAAAGTCCTCCCGTCAAGGTCATTCCTGGCATCCGCGTTGCTATATTCAGTGATCGGTTCTTTGTCCTTACCTTGCCCAACAGCAGTGAGGGTTACCACGTACATTTGCACAGGTAGTGCTCACTTAAGGCACCTGGAAGAGGGGATGTGGGGTGGTGAAATCTAGTCCACACTGCATTTGTTGAGCTGCAGGTTTGCAGGAGCAAATCTCCTGAGAGAGGGTGCTTTTTTCTACTGCGCACAAGGCACTGTACTGATGAGTGGCAGTAAACCTGTCAGCAGCAGTTGACATAGTTAATCACATTCCACCTTGATACACTTTCTTTACTTGGTTTCTAGGTCCCGACACACTTGGTTTTCCTCCCACCTCACTCGTTGCTCCTGTCAGTCTCTTTTACTAGTTCTTCATCTTCTCTCGGTACATATAGTTATGTTAGAATGCCTCAGCACTTAGTTTCTTTTTTCCCCACACTTGCACTTATGTGATATCATCTACTTCCTTACTTCAATGCGATCTCTACATCCATGACTCCCCAAATTATATCTCCAGCCCAAACTTATACTGTCTGAGCTCTCCCTGAATTCCAATTTTTTAAATCCAACTGCGCCCTCAGCCTATCCATCTGGATGTTTAACAGACACCGCAAAGTCAACATGCCCCAAACCGAAACTGATTTCTGCCTCCTGAAATCTCTGCACCCGCTGTCTTCCCATCTTAATACCAGGCAACACGACTCTTCCAGTGGCTCAGCCTAAACACCTTGAGTCACTTTGCAGACTTCTCCTCCAGCAAACCATACCCCAACAATCAGCATATCCTGTAGGCACTGCTTTCCAAGCCCATCTGCAATCGAAGCGCTTCCCGCCTTCGCTGCCCTGGTTTGAGCCGTCGCCGCTGTTGCTTGCTTAACTGCAGTAGCCTCCTCTTACCTTTGCCCGCCCGTTCTATTTTTGACACCGCAGTCAGGCAGATCCTGTGAAAATGGTGTCACTCCTCTGCTCAGATCATTCCAGAGTTTCCTAATTTCCCTCAGGAAAACACACCAAAAAGTTCTTATCTTTTCTCTTTGCTGCTCTGATCATGTCCTACTACTCTCTTCTTTGTAAAGCCGCCTTGATAGTCCAAGTACCTTCCAACTTTAGGGCCTTTGCATTGGATGTTTCCTTTGCCAGAAACACTTTTTATGTGATTAAATATTTATGTGATTAAATATTTCTCCTTCTTTAAGACTTTAAATTTTGTCTTTTGAAATTACTATTCCTATTCTCCCTCTACTCCTCGATATGCTCTATTCCCTTTATCCAGTCTTATTCTCTTCCACAGTGCTTATCACCTTCAAACATTGAGTTATCATGCTTCATTTGGGGTCTATCTCCCCCAAACTACAATTTAACTTCTTTGAAAGCAACGATTTTGTCTGTGTCCCAATGAAGCCCGAAGTCTAGAATAGAGTCTTGCACATAATAAGTGTTCAGAAAATATTTATTGGATGGATGAAAGAATGAGACTATGTTATTAAATTCTGACTAATTTTTATTCCAAATATGTCCAAAAATGTAATAGTAAGCAGTTATGTAAGCTGTTAGAATATTTAATGACTTGGAAAGCTATTTACAATCTAGTGCTAGAACTTCTTACATACAATCAGGTTTCAGAAGAGTAGGTACAATATGATACAATTTTTATTTAAACCATGAATATATTTGCATATAAAAACCTGGAAGGAAATACTAATTACACAAATTTACCTGAAGTGCCTACTATGCACCAGGCATTATGCCACTTAACTCTCCCTGGGGTGAGGTTATAAATTGCTTTAATATCTTCTATATAATTATCTGTATTTTATGTATTTAGACCCTAATCATCTATTAATTTTATAATAAATATAATTAAGCTGATTGTTTTCATTTGCTTATGTGCTCTTCAGTGGTCTGTCTTTGGGCAGCACATTTTCGGGATACATGCATGGCCCTGCGTGCATACTGGTTTACTACAGTGCTAATAGAAGAGGCTACAAATGGCGTTCTCTCCCTTTTAAAAAGTTTTATTTATTTATTTTTAGAGAGAGGGAGAGGGACAGAGAGAGGGAGAGAAATATCAGTGTGTGGCTGTCTCTCAAATGCACCCTACTGGGGACTTGGCCTGCAACCCAGGCATGTGCTGTGACTAAGAATCAAACTGGAGACTGTTTGTTTCGCAAGCTGGCACTCAATCCACTGAGTCATACCAGCCAGGGCTGGAGGTCTCTCTTAAATCCCACAAACTAGAGAGAATCCCAGATCTCGTTGCTTGTTCAAACAACTGCAGGAATAGCTATGACATCAGCAAGCAACATTGCTCCAGCAACAGAAGAGATATTCCAGGCAATTTGTAGACAATTGGTATAAGAGCACATATTACACTGTTGCCACCATCCCTGGTCTTAGCATTTTAATTGCTTGTTAATAAGGCACTTTGGAAAGCCTTGAGCATAAGAGAGACAGTACATGTTAAATTTCAGTATAATCATCTTGTATTCATTAAATCACCGCCAACTTGAACATGATTTCCTTTGTAAGAGGGTGCACTATTATTTGAAGAGTAAATTCTATGCACAGGTTTGAAGAGCAAACTTTACCTGGTGTTTATCCCCTCGGGATATTTCTATAACATGCTATTTGAAGATTTCTCCATTTCAATTTTTAAAAACCTCCATCTGCAGATGTTGAGCCAGGCTGTGAAATCCTCAGCATTAGAGTGGGGCAGATGTTTTCAGTGCTGATTTTTTTCACTGTCACTTTGTACTTTGTTGTATCAGTCAGATAATGAAATGATTAATTAGCTCTTTTCTTTTTGTCACAGGATCATTTTATAAAATGGCAAATTAAGAGCTTTGAAAATAAGACATCTGCATTGAACATGCAGGCCTCTACGTCCAGGTGTGTCTTCTAGCCATGTTAATTTCATTGAAGTACAGAGGCTTCTGTATAGGCATCTGTTGCCGGGAATGGTGGCCCCATCAGCTCTCCTTCCTGAGCAGCCCAAATATCACTTATTCATCTGTAAATAACCAACTGGGGGCAAATCAGCAGCATGGTCCTGGTTTCTGGGAAATATTTCTGGTGGAGTTCACTCCAGGCTAAGCGTTGTCTCTCGGATGACATCAACAGTGAAAGTCTTCACCTGTGTTGACTATCCTTTAGTGAGAGATCCAATGAAAGAGTCAGTAGCCCTTTTCTCGAAGGTTTTTCTACTCCAAATGCAATTCACATTGGCAAATGTAATCTAGTCCCTCAACTTCTCTTATCTTAAAATGAAATCATTTTTCTTTTCTTTACTCCGCCGACCTCATCACCCATTGGCTCCAGCCCTTGCAGTTTGCTAATTATACAGGTGATTTGCTCAGCCAGCCCAAGACAGGTCCCAAGTTCCTTCTTCTCTTTAGCTTCTTTGACCCTCGTTGTGAATATGCGTGTTTTCTGAACAAGAGAGAATTTTATTCAATATGAGCTTCTCCCACCTCTACTCATCCCCCACTGCAGCCCCATGGCTGGCAGATAACTTGTTCAGGGAAAAGCTAGCAGACAAATCAGCTGACATATTGCCTGAAGTAAGCAGTCAAAAAGTAAGACTTTCTCAGGATGTCGCTATAACTACTATGTTCTGTTAGAAGAGACGTTCTTCCTGCTAGTGAGAATGTTGGGTTAGGAGATGCCACAGAAAGTAAGAGCTCAAAGATGATCACTATTGTGCAGCCCTGGGTGATGGGGCATGCGGTGATCAGCTGAGTACACTAATGCATGAGAGCATTTGTTTAATGTAGTCAAGGTCAAGGAGGTCTGCTTCATGGTGGTGCTAGACAGGAAACAAAATATCATGTGTGCCAGCAACAAGTGCCATGATTGATTTTTTGTTATGGAATTAATCTGTCAAGAGTTGCAGTTTCAGGTTTGCTGCTGTGAATTATATGTCCAGTTCAGTTGGAAGACACAGTGCTGGAGAAAAGGGCTAAGCTGTCTTTGGCTATTTTCCTCAATCAGAGCTTTGTTAAGTGCTTGTCACTACCGTCATTCATAGGGAGGTAGATGTGAGGACTGGGGCCAAACATCATTCCATTTAAATTGCAATGAAAACAAGGCCCCCGTGTGGAAGCCAGACCAGATGGGGGTGGAATAGTTGAGTTGAGTTTCTTAACCTTGGGTTCAGTGGCAGAGACTCTGATTTATTGTATCTGGGTGTAGCCCAGGGAGCCCTCTTTTAACAAGCATCATGGGTGGTCCCCAACCTCACTTGAAAAAGAGGTGTAACGTGTTGGGGCAGCACGGTGGTTGATAATCAGTCATTAGACAAGGAATTTCCACCACCACCACCCCCATGCAGTTCTGTGTTCAAAGCAGAAGGATGTCTTCACCATGACTAAAAGCAATTATTCTTTATTTTGTGTACATCACATGTGAAGTTATTTTGTAGACTGGACTTTTCAAAAATAAATTTAATTTTGATTCCAATCTTCCTCCCCTTTTCACCTCTCTCCTTTCTGCTCCTGGGGAGCTATTTTGGGGGGCGAGTTACAAAATATATGAATAATTGTTAAGACAATCTATTCATTACTATCTGAAAGAGGATGGTCAAAAAACTTTTTTAGAGAAGCATGAGTTTTTGTTGTTTTGTTTTTCAAAAATGCCTCAGCCAAAGCTCAATTGATTGGCAATTTTAATCCCTTAAAGTCAGAAAATATAAAAATATAGAATCATGAGATCTCAGAGGAAGCAGATCTATTATAGATTATCCAACCAAACTCATCCAAAGCATGAATTCCTTCTACAACACCCCCTCCAAGAAATATTATCACTAACAATGTCTAAAACTTACATAGCACTCATGTGTTTACATTTGTTAATTATTTAATCCTCAGAACACTACCATATAAGCTAGGCATTGCTTTTATCTGCATTTTAAACTGAGGCACAAAGAAGGCACGGCTTGTGAAGGGGTGGGGCTGGGATTTCAACACAGGCAATCTGTCCCCAGAAGGTGTGCTTACCCATTGTGCTGTATTGCTTCCAGTGGAGGTTTTGCTTAAACACGTGCAGGCATGGGGAGTTCACTAGCCCCAGAAACTGCCTAATTCATTCTTGTTCGTTCTGGTGTTCAGACATATCTTCCAATGACCTAAAGTCTTCTTCTCTAATATTTCCACCAAATGGAGTCCTCTGGAATTATAAGAATGTTTAATCTGTATCTTGTCAAAAATCTTTTCCTTGGAATTCTCAGATTTGTCCTCCCAGACTTAATTCATATGTTACTTCTCTGTAGTTTTTGGTTCTGACAGGTAAACATTGGTGTATTTTTTTTGGTTTTACAAGTTCTCTGTGTGTATAATTATTGCTTCATTGGTGTGTTTGCTGATGTAATATTTTTAAATAAAAAAGTAGGACTTCATATTTTCTTATTGAATTTCATTCAAGATTGAGCCTATTGAGATATACTGTTTTACCAAAATATCACCCATTAGTCTTGGTTGTATGTTAACATTTAATAAAACCTAAAGGAATCAAGGCTCAAAAACGTTAAGTTACCCAAGGTTTTGGTAAGCGAATTTGCACCCAGTTCTCCCGGACTTAAAAAGACTTAAAAACGCATGCAAATGCAATTGCTTGCTCTGGCTGTCGATCTGCTTTTCACTACATCTGTTTCTGGCTTGCTTCACACTCAATCCCTGCCCCTCCCCACTCGTGTGAAAGGGCAAGGCTGCAGGGGATTTCCTTGTTTCAGCAGCCACCTCACTCTCGATTCTTCATTTTTATTTGACTTGAATTGTGACAAAAGGCATTGTCTTGATATACTGCATAATCCCACTGTAGCTTTTGGCTTAATACTACCTCTTTTTAGTCCTTTCAGCTATATTATCTGTGATTATGGTTTTTTAAAAACAACTTAAAGTCATAATGAAATTAATTCACCACTGTGCTAATGTTCAGAAAAAAGTATTCCAAAGACTAATGTGAATTAGCAGGAGGGTTTTTAAAGCTCTATTGCTGGTCTAGGGGATGATACAGAGTCAAAGGTGTCAGCATTATTTTTTCTAGACAAAATAATTTAAGGAAAGTATTTATAAGTTTATAAATTATATAGAAACATGCAACTGTCAAGCAGTATGACAGATGGTACTAAGACAGAAGAAGGGTGTCGTGACAAAGGAGATCACCTCAAAGATCACTCCGAACCCTAAAAGCAAGGACAGTAATAAGAAAGAAAAAATATAAAATTCTCACTGTAGGATCTTGAGATAATTTCTAATCTTTAATTTTTCTTTTCCTTCCCCGTTACCAACATAGGGCATTCTTTACCACCATTTTTGAACTACATGTCCTCATTTTCATCCTAAATCATTTTTTTTCACATCCTTTCTTCTCTAATTAACAGGGTATTATTAGAAACCAACTATGATCCTAAAATCACGTGAGTTACTCTGAAAGATCTAGAAAGATAACTACAGTATCCTTTTTAGAATTTTAAATCAGTTGGTGAGACAGACTATACGGACGGGAAACAGCCCTCTTGCTGATACATTCGGTGTATCTTCCAGGACTAAATCTACCATGCTAGATACATAACACTGTAAGAATCCTAGCATTTCTTCATTTATCCTGAAGACAGTCAGTGAATGCCTGCACGTGTAGTATTCTGGAGGAGGCCTGGGGACACTTAGATGAGTGGGATATGCTGCTCCCTGATCTCAAGGTCTCAAACACAACACTCCTGTGAGAGACAGAAACATAAAGAGATCAACAGAAGTCACCATGGTTGGGCTTTGTGTTCGGCCTGGAAAGACAAGTAGGATTTTACTATATGCAGAGCAGAAGGAAGCTAGCATGGTGGCACAATTCAGCTCAGCAACAGGACAAGAGAAATCCAGGAGGTGGTAAGGCACACAGCCTGGGGAGGAAAGTGGCTTTATATCTGGAGGAGTGTTGAAGAGGAGTGAGGAGTCTGCCTGATTAAGAGGACTACTTTATGGGTGTGGTTGATAGGCTATTGCTAGGGCCTTGTGTTGGGAAGTAAAGCAGCGTGATGCTGTGCTTTACTAAAAAAGAGAGTTAAAGCTTTGTTTCTTTTTTAAAATTATTTTTATTTTACATATACATGCATTGTTTTATGACATTATTTTATACACACACCAGACTTAATAGAGTCCTTCTATCCCCTGCACTCCATCCCTAACAACTGTAGGATCCAGAGCAAGACGTATGGGCCCGGCTGGTGTAGCTCAGTGGATTGAGCGCAGGCTGGGAACCAGAGGGTCCCGGTTCGATTCCCAGTCGGGGCACATGCCTGGGTTGCAGGCCAGGTCCCCAGTGGGGGCCATGTGAGAGGCAACCATACATTGCTCTTTCTCCCTCCCTTCTCCCTCTCTGAAAATAAGTAAATAAAATCTTAAAAAAAAAAAAAAAGATGTATGTTTAAATATTTATAAGTTATAAATAAAAGTGTTAAATAAAAACTGTTCTATCTTCCTGCCTTGACAAATGTCCCTTCAAAATAACCTGGAAGATAGTTTTGAATTGAAGAGGTCTTAGTATCTTCCAAGTTCCATGCTGGAATATTGTGGTTTGCAAAAATCTCACTGGGTGCTCACTGCCCACTCTTCCCACACTGTGGGATGTTCAAACATATCTGGACACTTCTGTCCACTTGACAAGCTCCATTGTGACCCTAGAGCACAGACACAAACAACAACTCAGGGCCCAGAGGGATGTTTATTGAGGTATGGTCCACACTTGGAAGCATATATTCAGGGAAGAATTCTGCATAAGCCTTCAAAATGGACTTTTAACCATGGATTATGGGCACCCAGAATGTAGCCTAAAAGTGCGTGCTGGGGAGACCAGCTCCTGCTGGGCCTATTTCTTTGCCCTTGGCACTTCTACTCAGCAAGTTAGGTTATGGAGAGAAGAAGGGCCACAGTTGTGTCCACTGAACTGCAGGACACAGGGCAGACACCTCTTTCTACCAGCTCTAAGGGAAGTATTCCCCTACCCCATCTTGCACTAGTTACGTTATCATGAGTTCTTTACCTGGATGGTTAGAAATGAGGACTTTTTATGCTGGATGTTCCCAAAGCTTCTAATTAGATGGTGCCGTGATTCAAAAGTTACATTTTAAGTTCCCCTTAAAGGCCTGTCTATGGCAGCTGTCTTCCTCCAAGCCAGAGTCAACAGTCAGTTTGTGTGTGGGTGAGCATGTGTTATAGGGAAAAGTGAAATGGGGAACTCACCTTTCTTATAGGTCAAATATGATGGATTATTAATTATCAACATTAAACTCCTTTCAAATGTCTCTAGCTCATATTTTCATGTGAGGGGGGGAAGCCCTGTCCCTTCTGACTACAAAGAAGTGTAGGCAGGATTCCACCTGAGGAAGGGGTATGGGTGGGGTGGCTGTGAGAGTGTTGTGCTGTGAGTTCTATCCTGGGAGGCAGTGGAAGGGCTTTGGATGGTGGATCTGAGCACACAAGGACTCTTTCCCCATTCTCTTTACAGGCACCTGGAGGAGATGATGCCAACCACAGTGGAGACAGCCCCATGGGAATAAGGGTGGGTCATCAGCAAGGTTAACAAAGAAGAAGAACCTGAGTACTCTTATCTTCCCCTTGACTCTTTGATGGCAAAGTCAGGACCCCAGCACCCTGAATGCTGGCAGCTATTACTACATTACTTTATGAATGGCACCTCTCATAATAGAATTCTGCTCCCATCAGGTGAGATACATGGCCACAAGGGACTTAGTGTTTGTTTTTCAATTTTTAGTCCTTATCTTACGTGGCCATTCAGCAACATTTGACACAGCTAATCAGTCTCTGCTCCTTGAAAAACTTTCTTGAATTGGCTTTCAGGCTATTACTCTCTCTGGATTTACTTCCTACTTCATGAGCATCTTCTCTTCCTTCTTCTCCTTCTTCTTTTCCCTCCTCCCCCTCCTCCTTGTCTTCCCCCTCCTCCTCCTCCCCCTCCTCCTCGTCCTTCTCCTCTTCCTCCTCCTCCTCCTCCTTGTCATTTTTTGTCTGTTCCTCCCCATCTCCCTAGTTTATAACCACTGGAGTGCCCCATGGCTAAGCCCTCAGACTTCTTTGCTTCTTTCTTGTTATCACTTTTTGGATGACCTCATCCAGTCTCTTGGCCTGAAAAATCATCTATATGCAAGGATTCCTAGACTGGAATTTCCACGCTGGACTTCTCCTCTAAATTCCAGATTAATATATCCATCTATTTACTCAACAGGTTATTTGAAAGTCTATTGTTAAATTAAAATTGAATATTGCTTCCAGTCAAGATGGTGGCTTAGGCAGACATGGCTCTCCTCTTTGCACAATCACATCAAAATTACAACTAAAATACAGAACAACCATCACTCAGAACCATGAGAAATCAAACTGAATGGGAGTCTAATATAGGGAACTGCTCTATGTGGCATGACGAATGTAGCCCAGCCTCTGATTCGGAAAACCAACGGGGAACAAGTCGGCACACAGGAGCTGAGCCCACAGATCGGTTCTCCGTGGGGAATCAGGCCTGCATTGTACCTCTGCTGCTATGAGGCTTGCTTTTTGCTAAAACTCCCTTACCCTGAATTGAGGAAGCAAATGTTTACTACTTATCTTTAAAGTAACTTCCTAAAATCTGTGCTAAACCTCCCAAGTATGGAGTATAACCAGTTCAGCCACTTCTCCCCTTGCATCTGCAAACATCGTTTTCTTTGAAGTAATTAGCAACATTCTTTCCTTTGTTGTCTGTAAAAGGTAATCACCTACAGTGAACCTACAGCATAGTAAATGAGCACCATCCTCCATGTAATGTGCCCAGAAAAGCAATAAAAACCTGTCTAGGCAGGGGTCGGGCCCTCTCTCTCACTTGAGAGTGGCTATGCCGTCCCTTTTTCTCCACAGGACTTCTGTAGTCTGTGTGAATTTGTTCTTTGCAGCCACAACATACAGACCTTGCCAGCTGGAGTCTGCATCAGTCTGACAACTACAGAATGAAAGAAACCACATACACCGAAACTGGTAGGAGGGCCACAGATTCAGAATGGGCTAGTCTCTCACCCACATGTAGTGGATAAAAATTCGGAGGGGATATCTCCAGAGTGAGCAGGCCCAGCCCCACACCAGGCCCAGGGATCCAGTGCCAGGAAAATAAGTCTCCACAACGTCTGGATACAAAAACCAGTAGAGATTAAGCAGGTGGAAGAAACTTCTGGAGCCCTAAACAGTTCCTCTTAAAGAACCCACACATGAACTCACCTAGTCAGACTCAATATCTCTGAGCTCCAGCACTGGGGTGACAGATTGAAGGGCACCAGTGGCATACAGAGAGTAACTGAGATGTCTGGCATCAGGACAAGCAGAGACCATGGTTCTTTTTCTGAGCCCTTCCCCTGCAGAGCCATGGAGCTGGCAGGCTAGTACCATATTTGAGATTTTATCAACCTGGCTAACACTGTTTGACTCACTTTGGAGATCCCCAGAGACTCTGCCCCACCCAGCTTATGGACCCACTAAAGTTGCTTTTCCATATGAATGGCTGGCCTTAGCTTATGCTTCATAGCTTCCTAAACCCTATCAAATAAGCAACAGCTGGCTTCAGTGAGTGCCATGCCTGGCACTAGCAGCAGCCAGCCTAGATTCACAGCTTGGTTTTGCCTGGGAATCTCCAAGCCCAGCACAAGTAACAGCCTTCTCAGATTGCTTTGTAGCTCAGGAATGGTGGCTCTGGACAGAACACAGGTGGGGGCTGACCTTGGCAGACACCACCCTGAAAACCCTAGGGTCAGCACACCCAGTGGACAGCTACAGATCATTTCAGAGCACTGCCACCCTGTCCCTGCACAGCTGACCCTCCACAAGAGGGTGCAGGTTTGTGGTAAGTGGTCATAGGCATCCTTGCAGTTTACTGGCCTGGGAAATCCCTCCCATTGATCTGCTAACAGCAACCAAGGTCAACTACAAGAGGAGGATGTACTCAGCCCACAGAGAGGGCAGAGAGAGTGCACCTTGAATACCCAGCTTGGGTGATAGGTGAGGCTGTACCACTGGACCCTTCAGGACACCTGCTGCATTAGGGCACACTACCAAGACACAGAGTCAAAGCAGCTCTACCTAATACATAGAAACAAATACAGGGAGGCTCCAAAATGAAGAGACAAAGAAACATGGCCCAAATGAAAGAACAGATCAAAACTCCAGAAAAAAAAAGCTAAACAAAATGGAGATAAGCAATCTATCAGATGCAGAGTTCAAAACACTGGTTATTAGAATGTTCAAGGAAACTAGTGAAGACTTCAACAGCTTAAAAAAGATTCAGTCAGAAATGAAGGATACACTACTTGAAATAAAGAACAATTTACAGGGAAACAACAGTAGAATGGATGAAGCCGAGAATCAAATCAATTATTTGGGACATAAGAAAGCAAAATACAACCAATCAGAACAAGAAGAAGAAAAAAGAATCCAAAAAAATGAGGGTAGTATAAGGAGCCTCTGGAATAATTTCAAGAGGTCCAACATTTGCATCATATGGGTGCCAGAAGGAGAAAAGAAAAAGGAAGAAATTGGAAATCTATTTGTAAAAATAATGAAAGAAAACTTCCCTAATTTGGCAAAGGAAAGAGATATGCAAATCCAGGAAGCACAGAAAGTCCCAATCACCCAAAGAGGACCACACCAAGGCACATCATAATTAAAATGCCAATGGATAAGCAGAAAGAGAAAAGCAGAGAGTTACCTACAAAGGAGTTCCCATAAGACTGTCAGCTGATTTCTCAAAAAGAAACCTTGCAGGCAAGAAGGGACTGGCAAGAAGTATTCAAAGTGATGAAAAGCAAGGACCTACAACCAAGATCACTCTGTCCAACACAGCTATCATTTAGAATGGAAGGGCAGATAAAGTGCTTTCCCGACAAGGTAAAGCTAAAGGAGTTGGTCATCACCAAGGCATTATTATATAAAACTTTAAAGGGTCTTATTTAAGAAAAAGAAGAAAATCAAATCTATGAACATTAAAATGACAACAAACTCACAACTATCAACAATTGAATCTAAAAAATAAAAACAAAAAAAAAGGCGTGGGGGCAGAAGCGGTAAAAGGGAAAAAAAATGGGACAACTGTAACAGCATAATCATAAGATATACTTGGGTATAAGTATAAGTATATCCAACAAAAATTGGATATTGACCCACGGTCATATGGGGTCCTTCAACATAATGTTCTCAATAATTGATAGAATAAGCAGTCAAAATTGAATGTGCATAGATAAAATTTAAACAGTACAATGAATGATTTAGAACTAGTAAGAACTTTGTACCCCAGAACTTCAGGATACACATTCTTCTCTGGTATACATGGAATATTCATGAAAATTAGTGGAGTACTAGTCCATAATAAGAGCCTCAATAAATTTCAAAGAGTTAGTATGGGCATGGCTTATTTCTGATCAAAATGTATGTTTATTATAAATTAATAACAAAAAAAACTAAAAAACTCTAAATGTTTGGAAATTTTAAATTATACTTTGAAACAACTCCAAGTAGAAAAAAAATGGAATTCAGAAATATTTATAACTGAACATTTTTTGAGACAGTATTTATCAAAATTTGTGGTGTGCAGATAATGCATTACATAGAGGAGAATTTATAGCCTTAAATGCGTATACACATATACAAGATTTCCTTTAAGCATATGCAGGAGTGAAACTACTGAGCCGTATGCAATAGGAATATTCAAGTTCACCATGTAATTCTGAAGAGGCTGTACCAATTTGTAATACCATCAGCCATACATGACAGTTCTTACTGTTCCACATGATCGCCAACACTTGATACTTTCCTACCGTTCACTTGTGATCCTCATTCATTACAGGATAAACGTAGTAAACATCTTTTTGCCAGATTTTGGATTCTCATGCTTCTCTTCATATATCCTTTTGTGAACAGGAGGATAAAAAACTCCCATGTAATAAAATTTGTTTTTGTTTATAAATTAAGTTTTTATGTCTACTTTAGGAAGTCCTTACCATCCCAAGATCATAAAGGAATTCTCCTATATTCTGTTTTAAAAGATTTATGATTTACCTCACATGCAAGCATTTAAACTACCTGGAATTGATTTTTGTGTCTGGCATGAAGGGCCTAATTTCACCTTTTGTTCCGTGAAGAACAAATTTTCCCAATGCCATTTATTATATAATCTGTCATTGCAACACTGATCTGCAATGCCAGTTTTCTCAGATATCATGTTTCCATGTTAAATGGGTTGATTTCTAGATCTTGCTTTTTTTGTTGAGTTATTTATGTACCCCTGAGCCAGTAAAAAGGTGATAATTGTTATAGCTTTATAATTTTTAAAAATATCTTGTAAGATATTTTGAGAAAACAGGTAACTTTATGACATCAAGTTCTGTTACCCATGATCACATTACAGCTTTCCATTTATTTTCATATTGTACATGAATGTCCATAGTAATAAAACCTAGAGTCAATCCACTCTCCATCAACAGCAGAATGGTAAGTAGTGACATATTTAAAACATGGAATAATATAAAACAGTTAAAACGAGTGGAAAATAGAGTATACATTTACATGGATAGCTTTCAAAAAATTTTTGAATAAAACAAAGTAAATCATTGATATGTTGTATAATTACACATATATAAAATGTGCAAAATAGCAAAATAAAACAACATGTATTTTCTGGAATATATACACATCTGGTAAAACTAGGTAGGAAACAAAGGAAATAATTAACAATAAATTCAAGGTACAGTTTTCCTCAGAAACAAGAGAAGAGTGGGTAGTGTGTTGGGGCAGGGAACAGAGTAGGATTTCTAGTGTATAAGTGATGTTCTGTTCCTAAAGCTGAGAGATAGGTCTATTTTTAATTGCAGGTTATATATATAATATATACATGCATATGCAATATTATATTATATATGCATGTATAATATATGTATATTATAACATATGTATATTATACAGTACAAATACATATATTATACAATGTATATAATATTATATAATATTATAATATATATAAGCATATATAATATTATATTTACAATATATATTGCAATATATACATAAATGTGTATATATATAATGAGAACAGTTTGTGTGAAATTGATGTAACCTGGTAGCCAAGGAGAGAGTGGACTGGAATGAATATGTGTGAACAATGATGACTACATTGTACTAGTTAGTGGGAGCGATAGATGCTGTTGAGTGAGCATCTATACTGTGTAGCCATTGTATTCAAAATGACAGAGTAGAATGACAAATCTGCATCAAATTTTGCATTAAGCTTGAACATTCCTCCACTGAAACTATTTGGATGATTCAGAAGGCCACAGCTATAGGCAACTGTGATTGGAGGCTTCATCACAACAATGTGCCCACTCATGCATCATGTCTTGTGCAGAGTTTTTTGGTGAAACATCATATCACCCAGGTGACTCAGCCTCCCTATTTGGTGCCCCATGACCTCTGGCTTTTCCCAAAAATAAAGTCACCTTTGAAAGGGAAGAGATTTCAGATCATCAGTAAAATTCAGGAAAATCCAATGAGGCAGCTGATGGCAATTGGGAGAACTGTGTGAGGTCCCAAGGTGCCTACTTTGAAGGAGACTGAGGCGTCATTGTCTTATGTACAATGTTTCTTGTATCTTGTATCTTCAATAAATGTCTCTATTTTTCATAAAGCATGGCTGGATACCTTCTGGACAGACTATATATATATATATGTGTATATATATATATATATATATATATATATATATACATATAGTGCATTCACTGCAAAAGGAAAAATTGAATATGAAAGTCTTGGAAAATTAGCAGAGATAAATATTTTTTAAATGACTTTCAAATTAGTTGTGGGAGAGACAATTGTGAAAGACAGAGGGAGTTGTAAATTTGCTCCTTAAGAAAATCAAAACTGAAAATTGTAGAAAACACGGTCATTTATGCAAGAAAGATAAATGTACTTTAATCAATACATCCATACAGAAATGAAGGTCTGCATTTCTATTAAAAGCTAGGCAAAACAATGTGTATTTATATGTTTAAAGTTATAATCCTTAATGTATACATGAATCTCGTTTTATGATGTCTTGCCTTACTAAGCTTAACAAATATCAATAATGAGAACATCAGATAAGAATGCTTCTATGCTATGGTATCACTCAACCGAACTAAAATCTAGTCTTTTCTTTCCTCATTACCCAGTGGGTGGAGGCTAGTGAAAAAGAGTGAACAGTTAATAGATAAAATGTATGTCTGTGTATTGTGAGTAAAATGTTTAAGTCCTGTTAATGTATCTTATGTTTTCTTGGAATTGATATCTAGCTTATAAATACCATGTCTATTTAATTTATGTTTACTATTATGACAGAGACTGTTTTTCTCCTCCTGGAATGATAGCTAGAAAACATTTTCTGATCTCTCTTGCAGCTGGATATGATCATAAGACTGACTTTCAGCCAGTGGAATACAAGTAGAAATAGTGTATGCCAACTCTAGGTCTATTAAAAAAAAACAAACCTACCATAAAAACCTCCCAGGACAGACGGTCAACGATACACTCTTCTTCCAGCTGAATAAAGACGATTCTGCCATAGCATCTGGGAGACACAGGAAAAGACCGGGCAGCATTCAGAGGGAAGGAGCCTTAGGCACTGTAAGGTAACTGGCAGGAGAGACTGCCTGACCAGGAATACCTGCGCTGAAAGCCAGGAGTGAGCAATCAACCTCAGTGATAAGATACTTACGAGGTCTTGGAGTTTATCTGTAACAGCCATTAGAATTTATCTTAATACTAAGAAAGCTATTTAAGAGAAAACAAAGAGGAATGAGTCTACAATTGAATTTCTTTTTCTTCTCTCAAGAAAATAGATCCAGAGCAGTTCTACACACTCTAACTGGCTGCGTAGAGCCAAAAAAGGAAGAGGGCGACTTCTCGCCTGCTTCCAGAGCTTTATAAATTGTGGCAAAGCAGTCTGTGGCGAAAGTTATACTATTGCCAGTGGACCATCAGCCAACAAGTGATGAGATGCAAGGCCTCTAAACACTTACCTTGTAATGGCATGCATTCATGGATTCAAAAAATATTTGATGAGCATCCATTATGTGTTGGAAACTGTCAAAGGTTCTGAGGATATAGTACCATAAAATCGTTTTCCAAAGTGGAAATGCCAGGCATTACTAATGGAATTATTGATATAATTGAATGTCTAGAATACATTTATCCATAAAACCCTCCATACTCTCAGGGAAAAGGGCGATTTGTTTGTTTTTATTTAGCTACACCTTGAGTTTTATTTTTCCCTCTTCCCAATAGGAATAATTATAATTTTCCTGAAGATATCTCTGAGGGTGCTGGTACTCACAAAATATCCATGTGCTTCACTGTATTTCTCTGTTCTAATGTGTCTAGGTGAACTCATGTGACTAATTCCTGCTGGTAGAAAATTAAAAAGAAGTCTGAATCCTTTCTAACCTGAGGCAGATAAGAGTGGATATGCCTTCTCCACACATGCTCTTTCTCTCTTCCAGCCAAGAGGCAAAGGATCTGGAGATTTCTGAGTTGCAAGACAGAATTAGGCTGGTCCCCAAGTCACAGCTTGGATGAGACCTACGCATGATTGCCACATGACCCACATTGGACTGTGCCATGAATGAAAGATAAACATTGGTTACATTAATCCAAGGAGATTTAGGTCTTTATTTAGTGAGCAGTATCCTGATAAATACAAAAGACCGTGCTACATATTAAGACAAAAAAAAAAAAACAGTAAAAGATGAATAGGATTTATTAAAATATTAGAAAAGAAACCAAAGAAAAATACATTCTCAATCTCACTTGCATTTTGTTGAAGTAGACTCTCTTAGAAATCCTCAGCCTCTGCTAACCTCTCAGGAGCTTGCTCTGCCTTTCCTTGTGGCCGATCGCCAAAATGCCACATAGTCACAAAAAGTTGCCGTATCTCACTGGAAGTCTGAAAAGTTAATATTGAAATAATTAGAAATTGTTAAGAGTCAGCATGGAATTACTAATGATTTTTTAGCTCAAGGGAATTGATTTAATTGGGAAAGAGAATTAAAATACTTTATTAACATTGATAATGTAAGTATCATTAAATATTATTAATACACCAGCAGTGTGACATATGCAGGGGTGTAATGTTATAGGGAGGAAAAAATGAGGAAAAAACAACGGCTTTGCAACAATTTGTTAGGGCTATTCCTTGGTACAGGAATTTTTATATTCTATTTGTAAAAGAAATATGTTATTTTCTCAAAGTCTGCTAAAGATGAAGAAAGCCAAGAGAAGCATACATTCAATGTCAGGAGCTACTTTTTCACCATGAGCACTGGATGCTAGCAAAGAAAACATGGATAAGATGATGTTGCATATTAATAAAAACAAGTTTCTGTGCTCTTTTCTCAAGTATAGTTTACCTAGAGTAGCATAAATTGGAAGGGTTTCTTCTGACATTTTTTCCTGGCAGTTTTTAAAATAAACTCTCACTACTTATTAAGAAACAACTATGTTTATTCTTTAAGCGATATGTGTACTCACTAAGAATTATGCTACTAGCGTTCTGTTGATAGCTGCATTTACGAGCCAGTTCGGAATCCAAAATCCT
Organism: Micronycteris hirsuta; assembly: GCA_004026765.1. Taxonomy (NCBI): domain Eukaryota; kingdom Metazoa; phylum Chordata; class Mammalia; order Chiroptera; family Phyllostomidae; genus Micronycteris; species Micronycteris hirsuta. Next base: position 42,364 of record PVJI01001582.1, on the reverse strand, counting down.
CGCCTCAGATATTAGCTACATGAGTGTGCATTCATAAAGCTATGTTGTTGAGGCACAGTTTTCTTTTTCTTATTAATCACCTTTCTGAGTTCCTTGTTTGCCAGACTTCAGCTTTACTTCTGTATTTTCTAATCAGCAAAATGCACTTCCTAAAGAAAACAGCTTGTGCCATTACTGCATGGCTGAAAATCCTAGTGCAAGAAAGCACAGTCGGTTGTTGCTTTCAACCAGCTCCCACTGTGATATGATAAAATGTGTCTAAACATGTAATCATAATCTCCAGAGGTAGGCTAGGGCTGGCATCATACTTTTAAAAATTGACAGTCTAGGAAGGAACTGGGTTCTGTTGAAAAATTTGCATAAGTTTTTTTTTTTAATGTTTTTTTTTTTAAAGATTTTATTTATTTATTTTCAGAGAGAGGAGAAGGGAGGGAGAAAGAGCAATGTATAGTTGCCTCTCACATGGCCCTCACTGGGGACCTGGCCCGCAACCCAGGCATGTGCCCCAACTGGAAATCGAACCGGGACCCTCTGGTTCCCAGCCCGCGCTCAATTCACTGAGCTACACCAGCCGGGCTGCATAAGTTTTTAAAAAATAATCACAAGCCGTATTTCTTCATCAGTCCCTTAAACCAAGTTTCTGTTACCTCTGTATTGACATGCCAAGTGAAGATAAGCTGCTGATATATTCAGAAAACAAGGGTCCCAGGACTGTATGCATGGATAGAAATATTAATTTGCGCCATACACTGAACTCAGACAACAAAATATGTAGGGTTGAGTTTTTGTGTCATATCCCACAAGCAGCATCATATTCAACAACTATTAAAATTACAGAATCACAAACACTTAGATCTGGAAAACATCTCTTATACTGTCATATTTTAATGTCTTTATTTTCAGAGAAGGAAACAGAGCTCAGAAGGGTCAACTTATTCAAGATCCCACAGCTGTTTAAAGATAGAGCAGGGTTAGAAATTCACGTCTTTCAAATAATTGAACATTTCTTTCATACATACAATGCATACGGTTTACCAGATAAGTTATGAGTGAGTGGAAGCCAATGCACCACCCAAATGATCCAGGGCGATACCTGTAGGCAGAGCTATTCATTGATTTGCTACAGATATTTGAAGAGGAACTTGAAAACACACCACTCTCAAAACTCATTTAAATTCAATGTAACAAATGTTTATGGAGACTCTTTTATGTGAAGTCACAGAATCAGGGGATTTGGAACCTTTGTATATTTGAACATCTAATCAAACTTTTTAGGATATCCTCATGGAAGGCACACGTGTCTCTGCATATTTGAATTTGCATATGTTCATCAGTATACAACCAGGCAGAAGGGAAAGGAGCATTTCAGTTTTTGTGGGAAGAGACAGAAGACACAGCAAAGGGGTCATGAGGGAGGAGAGACTAAATCTCTTCTGCGCCTAAACTGGAAGTCTTGTCCTGTTTGTGGTTTTTTTTCTCTTTTTTTTTTTCTATTTTTCTGTCCTCTTCCTTCTTGTCACCTTTCATTCCCCAGGGCTTCTCAGAAATAGGTAGAAATCTGAGATATTTTAGAAACGCATAGAGGTCTGGGATATTTCTTCTTTTCAAAAAAAATTTTTGAGGCTTCAACTATATAAAAATAAATGACAAATCAGGATATGTATATTAAATGTTTTCATTTAACAAATAGGCAACTTTAATATACACACAAAAATATCATTGCACTATTCATAATACCATTACAATTTTTCAAAGAGTTATTTCACTGCTGAACAGGCACTGTGCTCCTAACTGGTACACAAGCCTAACCTTGTAGGAAACATGCCCTCTTTCTAAGCTGTGTTTCTATCTTCTTTCTCACTTGTCTGTGTGATTGGATGAAAAAATCCAGAAGTTTAAATATAACAACTTCTATGTACGTGCCAACGAAGAACTTCCTCTCCCCCCCTTCCTCCTACCCACTTTAAAAATCACCACCTTTTCCCTTCTTCCATTGCTGTACCAGAGAGGGCAGAGTGCAGTGTTTCCGGAAGCCAGCGATCAGGCTCTCGCTCAGGCCCTCTCTCTGGGTTTCAGGGTCTGACACATGGAGAGAAGTCAGGCAGCTGCAAACCAAACAGGAGATTTCTCTCAAGGAAGCACCAACAACATCCCGAGGGGACAAAATTTCAGAACAAACCAAGTGAGACAGCAGGTGGGGTAAGCATTATTTTAATTTTGAGACTCAAAGTCCAAGGAGAAAGCTGATTGAAGGGTCAAGATGTGTGGGCAGAGAATGGCAGCCATTGAAACTAGAGCAGGGCAGGTGAGACACTGGAGTTCACTGTGCAACCTCTATGCTTTAATTTTTATTCTTTTATTTTTTATTTGTTTAATATATAATCGTCATCGTATTTTATTAAATTATATGTATTATTATATTATATTATTCTTATTTTATGTATTATATTATACCCACCCCCAGCAATCACCACCCTGTTGTCCATGTTTGTGAGTCCTTTTTCTTTTTTTGCTCAATCCCTCCACCCCTTAACCTCCCCCCACCCAACCACTAGCTGTCATCTGCTCTCCACCTATGAGTCTGTCTCTGTTTTGCTTGTTGTTCAGGCAAACTCCACATTTTTTTGGCCCCACTGACAGAAGAGGTTCTCATTTCTCACTATCATCTTAAACTTGGACAGGGAGAAGTTTGGTTTGGAGGTTAGGCCAGAGTTGTTGGCAAAATGTGAACAAAACCACCCTCAAATCTTTCATCTCTTCCCTATATTAAACTAATAATCAACTTTCATTACTCAGGAGCTGATCGCCTAAAATACCTTTTGTCTACACACTAGACTTTGCTCTCCATTTTTCCTCTACCAGAGTAAATATGGGAAGAAAGAACAGGTGAAATCCAAACCATTTAGAATCTGACTTGGTAGGAAGATAGGAAAACTATTTAGCTATAATCATTTTTTTAATGACATGGATTTATTTTCACCACTATCATTGGCCTCATTAAATCAAATGTCTGGGAACTGGCGGTTGCTAAGTTTCTTCTGGATCAAGGGCTGCAGAAGTTGATACTGGTCCCTTGTTATATGTAGGTTTCAATCTAGGACTACAAAGTTCCCAGGTTTCTAGCCCTGGAATCACGTGCAAAACTAGTATGTATGTGTATGTTTCTGGGTTGATCGTCTACAGATTCTACTAGATCCTCAAAACAAGTCTGTGACCTAAAAGTTTAAAAATAACTTCTTGTTTTGTAACTTCACATTCATTTCCTGTCCTAAGTGACTTCCATCAAGGTAAAAAGATAATTTAGTTTGTTCTTTCTTTTTCAAACATCAGAACGGTCCAAGACCAGAGAGAATACGCTCTTACCACTAAGCTTGTTATCTGTGCACAGCTGGCCCGAGGCTCTAGGTGTGCGACCGGATTGTTGCAAATTGCAGACTGCGGTGGGCGGGGCATCTGTTCCGCACAGTTTCTCAGGGAAGTTGAAGTTCAAGTCCTGGTCACTATGCTTTAATCCTGTCTTATAAAATTATACAAGAGAAATAGGAAAAAGGGACTGAAGCCTGAGTTTCAAGCAGGCTTTCCCCCCAAGAGAGGCATGCAATTGTTCTCATTTTTGTAAACATCCAGTCTTCTTCAGTGAAAGACAAAATGGAGGATTCTCTCCATCTGTTTTGACTGGTTTGAATATGGTCCTGCTAGCAAATGAGGACTTCCCCAGGACCTCTGAATTTCCAGCATCTGTGAAGTTTAGACTTCTATTTTATATTCCCCTAATCTACTTTGAAAATGGCCAGAAACGACACTATGCTGCAAGAATGTATTTCCCCTCCCAAAGTGGTTTCTGGACAGATATCTGACAGACCAGGTCTTGACAGACCAGGCCCTGGCTCCATCCTGTCAAATGCACTTAAGTAGCACACTTTTCTTACACTTCAGCTGTGCTCCAGCACCTGACCCTTTGTCTAGATTATTGTTTTCCGCCGGCCTGGTGTTTGGCTGACTCCCAGGGTTTTGATAACTACATTTGAAAGGGTAAATCTGAAAATGGAGAGGGCCATATAAATTGTACTTAGAAGTGTACACATTTGAAAATGTAATGGGATGCATCCATCACTCCTGGACACCAACATGATGATTTCATAGATCACGTAATTGTCTCAAACACCTTCTCTTGACAAGCCTCATCTTTGAACTCGTACCTGTTTCATTTATTGAAGCTATTTGGATCATTTAAAATTTAGCCTACTTTTTTTCCAGGTGATTTATTTAATGTTTATAAGTCCATCTTGACATTTTCTTTCATTTCTTCCACCAAAAAAAAAAAAAAAAAAGAATCTCACCCTTATGGTCTTAGTAGAGGCATCATTTACAGCTAGAGAAGCATATCTGAAAATGTATTACCTTTCAATAGTAGGATTCATCATCTGAGTTCATGTCTGATAGCCAAAAAGCCCCATTTCATTTCAAAAGAAAAATTGCTTCTGTCAGTGTAAACAGAATGCATTATCCTCTTTTAATAACCATTCTTAAGTATTCTGCTGTATTACTTTTTCACAGCTGTATTCCAATAAGCTATAGAGTAATTGCCAGTTCTCCTGTCTAATAGGTTCATTATTCTTTTGCCATAATTGCAGCCATTAAATGTTGAATTGTTAAATTTCCACTCCTACGTTTACTTAGTGCTACATTTTATAATGGGGCATGTCATTATAGCACCCCAGTGGCCATGGTTGTTGCTCAGAGTATTTCTAAAAGTCAATGGGATCCCTGTGAAATATATCTTCATTTTTCATGTGTTCAGACATCCGCCCCACACCCTGCCCCAAACCTTCCCTTTCCGTTTGAGACTTTCTAAAGAGAGCCTTCCAAATTGGTTGATTTTACTAGAAGCTGAAGGACCTGACCGAGGCTGGGAGACATACAGCTGAGCCTTCAGCCTCTCTGAGCACGGCTTCCTCCCTTCCATGTCATGATTCATATATAACGGGGTGAGAGGGTGAAGATTTCACTAAGGAAATTAACACTTAAGCCTTAATGTTTTTTTCAAGAGCTCTGATTTATCTTTTTCCATGTTAAATTTGTGGGGATTTTTCATCAAATGAAAGATACATTGGTCAGAGTTTATGGCAGTTAACCCTGGTCTATGATGCTTCTGGTAATAAAGAGAATTTGTTTGACATTTCTAGATATGTCACATCCTCAGGTCTGGGCTCACTTATTATGTCTGATAAAGTCAACTGTGTTACTTTAGGAAACTATACTGATGAAGATGAATAGGGAAATGGTAAGATATTTTAACTCACTCTACACAATTGAGCATCTTCTGATTTGCGTGGCTTGTTTATTTGCTTTGGGATCTCACTATAGGGCTAAAGGTTCTTTTATAAGACATCTACTATTTCTTAAGCACTCAAACATTAACCAAAGGCTTTAATCTAGGTTATATTTCATTTTTAAAGAGTTTTCTAATCAGCTTTTTATCAGTTAATTATCACTTTCAAGGTTATTTTATTTCATTTATTGCATTAGCTTTTATTTCCTTCTGAAGCTGAAAAGTAATTTTTACAGCCAATGGGTTAGACTGTAATTTTGTCTAACTCATTTCAGCTCTGTGTCCTTTGGGGAATCTTATATGATTTAGAGTTGACTTTGTTGTGGGGTTTTTTGGAGAGAACAATAGAAGCCTTTTAAATAACATAGTTCATCATACCAGATGTGATGTAGATCAAGTTATACCCCCACACCAAAACCAGTTTTTTCCATACATGTACTTCTGCTCATTTGCCCTGATGTTAGCAATGACAATAGCTAACATTTTTTGAGTATTTGCACTTGTCCTGTCTCTGTACTCTATGATTATATACATTTTCTCATCTAATCTCTATGAGATGAGTACATTTGCGGTTCCCACTTTACAGATGAGGAAACGGAGATGCAGAGAGTTTAGGTAACTCACACAAAGCTAAAGCTAGCAACTGAGAGCAGAGCCCACATGCTCAGCATCTCCTCGGCACTGTCACGGAGGGGATCATAAACAGTGAAAAGAATTTAAATGTATTCATGAAGTAGCAAATGTTAAGTAACTCTTGACAATTCTGCCACCTTCCTAGACAGATGGATCGAGAAAATAACTTGTCAAAGTTTACTAGGCAAAAATGAATATCCAGGACAAAAGTCTTCCACTGTCAAGGCTCCTCAATAAGCCTACTCACAAAATAGACCAAAGGAAATAATTGTAAAATCGATCTGAGAGTGATAGTTTATTAGTCCCAATAACTTTCCTATAAAGAAAAAAATAGACTTAACATATTTAACATAGTTGTATCTATCCCAAAAACTCTATCAAAGTGTCCCAGTGTGACTGTCTATCATATAAATTTTGTAGTAAGACATATATAATTTATTTGCTGCTGATGAAAAAAAAATGACACTGCTTTTTCTCTTCTGGCTATATGGGCTTTGAAACCAGCCCCAAAGTGAACAATTGTCGCTGTCAATAAAGCAGTCAGCCGTGTCACTTGGGAAAGAGATACATGGAGTAGGGTAGTATTATTTTGACAATTACTTTCTTCCAAAGAAATACAGTAAATATATCTTATTTTGCTCTTTTACCCAGAACACAATGGCACAGATGGAAAAAGAAAGAGCACAGCATGGGTAAGGTCGATGAGAAAGCCATATTGTGTGATTAACAGTGAGAGGCACATTACCTGATGAAGTCAAAGGCATCGCCCGGGGAGAATGACTATAATGGCTGCAGAAACAATTGGAGAGGAAGTGAAAAAAAATAAGCATCTTCATGTCTGAAAACAGATTTTCTTGCCTGTCTCATTAGGTAGGTAATCTTTTGGTAGTGCCATAGTTTAGGAAATGGTCAGCTCCTAAAAATAGAAGCCATGAAAGATTTCCCAACCATAAAGTAACTGTCATTAGGGTTAATTTAGTGCAAGATAAAATTGCCTGATTGACTTTTGGAAGGTCTCTGAAAGGATTGAGTATATACTAGATAAAGAAAAGGCTGTCATCTTTGCTCAAATTCTCTTTTGATTTGAGATGTCACAAAGAAATGACACAACTGAAGAAAATACATGCAAGATCAATCACTCTAATTACTTAATATATTCAAAAGCTTTTTATCAGATCATCGAGACTTAGTTACAATAACAAATTGTGCTAATTTATTTAAATGAACTATTCTAAATGAGAGAGTTTGGTAAAAATTTCTTATTTCAGGTATACACACATGAAAATTATAAATGGTGAAACATGTGTCCTTTATACATGTTCCTGACAAAGGGGGGTGGGATCAAGGGTGGGAGGTGGGGATGGCTGGGGCTGACGGGGGTGTTGGGGGGAAATGGACACAGCTGTACTTGAACAACAATAGAAAAATGTGGAAAAGAAAAGTAAAAAAAATTATAAATGGTGAAACAGAGAAAGGGATCATATGGCAACTTCTTTTCCTGTTCTACAGAAATATAATCACTCCAACTTCTTTCATATCCTTGCTTCTTAAAAGAAATAAAAATATACATATATTAAATATGAGAGATTCAGAGAGAGAGAGATTTAGGTTTCGACCAATCTAAGCTGAGTCTTTCTATTAGATGGAAACTTACCTAGATGTGATTCCACTCTTCCAGTTTAATCCTGGAGATGCCCAGAAACCACAGAAAAAGTCACGGTGCCCAAGCATTACAAATGCAATACGAGAAACCCCTGGAGGAGGAGAAGGGGGCTGGCTCCTGGTACGTACGCTGCGGTGGGAAAGGGGTGGGAGAGCGCCTGGAGCGGAAGAGGGTCAGGAAAGGGCGGGGGCGGCTTCCTTGTAGTGCGCGTTCCTCCGCCTTTCGTTGCCCTCAGCAAGGCAAGAAATCCCAGTATCTCCAACACTACTACTGGGTATTCTATCTACTGACGGTAAAGAAATGCAATCTTCCTTCATATTAATCTTGTATCCTGGAAATCTACTAGATTGTTTTATATTTAAGCAATTCCCAAATATACTTTTACACATTTTAACATTGAAATGAATCTTAAAATCTAATCTATAATCACTGTTTTCTAAGTAGTAGTCATCACTGCCTGTGAATTAGTGAACTTGGTCATAGCTATTGTCATCATTTTAATTGAATTGTATATAGTTAGTAATAACAGTGGTGAGTATAACCATCAATTAAAATGTCTTTAAAACAACTACATTATTAAGTTTTGGAAAGAAGTTATTGAGTACACAAAAAAGGCACAGAAACAGAGCAACAGAGCAGTACATATTCATTATGGGAGTAATAATCAAAATATCACATCTACTTGCAAAACAATAACCGAGTCCTCTACAAAAAGAAAAGAAAGGAAAATGAACATAAGATGACAAAGTTGTGTTACAGGTATTTACTGCAAGGAGTGCAAAATAATTATGTACCATATGTCAACCAATAAAACTGAGGGAAGAACTTAAATTCTGGAAAGACTGGAGAAACTGACAAATCCCTCTGCACAAAAAAAAAACTATACTTCAAGCAATACACACTACTAGTGTTAAGGCAGTGTCAGAATTTAAGTGAGATCATCTTTTTTCTTAGTAGAAAATAATTATGAGTTTTAACAACTGATAAAAATTACAGACTCAATGTAAAATAATATGAATTTTAATAATACTAATTATCATTGTTGAAAAAAGACAGCTGAGTCTCTCTATAACCTTATTTTAAATTTAATCTGTATTATATTTTTCATTATCATTTAGCCCCCTTATACAACGCCTACTCCAACAATGACCACGCTGCTGTCCACGTCCATGAGTCATTTTGCCTTTCGCTCCATCGCTCCACCCACTCACCTCTCCCCCAGCTGTCATACTGCTTTCCATCTATGAGTCTGTCCCCATTTTCCTTATTAGTTCTGTTTCTTCATTAGATTCTAGATATGAGTGAAATCATACAGTGTTTGTCTTTCTCTTACTGGCTTATTTCACTTAGCATAATGTTCTCCAGGTCCATCCATACTTTGCAAAGGGTAAAATTATCTTCCTTTTTTTACTGCCGAGTAGTATACCATTGTGCAAACGTCCCATTCTTGTTTTATTCACTCATCTACTGATGGAAACCTGGGCTGCTTCCATGTCCTGATGACTGTAAACAATGCTGCAATTAACATAGGGGTGCTTATGTTCTTTCAAATTAGTGTTTTGGGTTACTTCAGATATACTTCCAGAAGTGGTGTTGCTGAGTCAAAAGGCAGATCCATTTTTAATTCTTTGCGGTATCTCCATACTGCTTTCCACAGTGGCTACACCAGTCTGCATTCCCACCCACAGTGCAAAAGTATCCCCTTTCTCCGCACCCTTGCTAGCACTTGTTTGTTAATTTATTGATGATAGCCATTCTGACAGGTGTGAGATAATATCTCATTGTGGTTTTAATTTGCATTCCTTGATGATTAGTGACATTGAGCACCTTTTCATATGTGTATGGGCCATCTGTATGTCCTCTATGGAGGCGTCTATTGAGGGTCCTTACCCATTTTTTAATTGGGTTGTTTGTTTTTGGTGTTGAGTTTTGTAAGTTCTTTATAAAATTTGGATATTATCAGATGTATCAAACCTTTTTAATTATTTTTCCTGCCTTATTGTGCTGGTTAGAATCACCCAAAAATTCTAAAAGAAAGGAAAATGGGAGCCTGTTGTTTTTTAGTGATTTTAAAAGCAAAGCTTTCAACATTTTACCTTAAATATAAGATTTAACAAAAATTGTTGTAAATATAAGTTAAGAAATTTCCCATGTTTGCTATTTTTTAATCATAAAAGGATGTTAAGTTTTGTCAAATAATTTTTCTGCATTTATGAAGAAAGTCATGTATTTTCTTTTTATCTGTTGATGTGATAAATTGCATTCATTAATTTTTCTAATGTTAAATGAATTTTGAATTCTTAGATTGAACCCAGTGGTCAAAATGCATTGTCATCTCTCCTTTATATTGCTCAATTCAATGTAATATTTTGTTTAGTTTTTACATCTATATTTGTAAATGACCTATCTTTTCTGTCTTGACTAACTTTTTCAGCTCTTATTGTCAAGTTTAAGCTAGTCTTATAAAGTAAGTTAGGGAGCATTCCTTCTTTTTTATACCTCATGAATCATTTGCTGAGGGTTAGAAGTACCTTTTCCTTGAATGCTTTTTGAAACTTGCCATGACCATCTAGTCCTTGAGTTCTCAAAGTGGAAAAAAAATATGACAGCTAATAAAATTTCTTTAATATTTATAGTTCTATAAGTTTTTATGTTTCTTCTTGAGTTGGAATGGTGAATATAACTATTATGGAATACAATCTATTATACAAGGTTTGTCCAGAATAAGTCCAACCATTGTTAATATAACGAAAACAGTTTGTGTGAAATTGATTTAGTCTGGCAGTCAAGGAGAGTGGACTGGAATGCACATGTGTGAACAATGACAACTTCATTGTACTAGTCAGTGGGGGCGATAGACACCACTGAGTGAACATCTAGATGTACTGTGTGGCCGTCACATTCAAAATGACAAGCAAGTAGAGCAACAAATCTGCATCAAATTTTATGTTAAGCTTGAACATTCCTCTGCAGACTCTATTTAGATGATTCAGGAGGGCACTGCCATGGGCAACTGATTGGCAGCTTCATCAGGAAATTGTGCCTGCTCATGCATCATGTCTTATACAGAGTTTTTGGCAAACATCACATCATCCAAGTGACTCAGCCCCCCTACAGCCCACATTTGGTGCCCCACGACTTCTGGCTTTTCCAAAACCAAAATCACCTTTGAAAGGGAAGAGATTTCAGACTGTCAATGAGATTCAGGAAAATATGGCAGGGCAGCCGATGGTGATTGGGAGAACTGGGTGAGGTCCCAAGGTGCCTACTTTGAAGGGGACTGAGGCATCATTGTCTTATGTACAATGTTTCTTGTATCTTGTATCTTCTTCAATAAATGTCTGTATTTTTCATATTACATGGCTGGATACCTTCCTGACAGACCTTGTATCTTTATTGTACCTTATATTTTAATAAAACCTAAGCATTTTTAATCTGTATTTTCTAATTTATTTTCATAAAACTGCCTATAAATTAATATTTTTATCTTAAATGACTGTAGCTTCTACACTTTTACATTCTTAATATAGTTTGTGTCTTTTTTCTTCTTCATATCACCCAGAAGTTTGTCAATTATATTAGTCTTTCAAAGAACAGTTTGTCTTTTTAAATTCTCTTTGTTAACTATATTAATTCTCTGTAGTTTAACTGTATTCATTCATTTCTACCATTATATATACATTTATGTTTATGATTTTATTTATTTATTTTTGTTTCTTGGAACTTATTTCACTGTTTTTTTTTTCCTAATTCTAGTTTGGATGATTGGCTTATCGATTTGTTGTTGTTGTTGTTTTCTTGCTCTTCAGATGTCATCACTGTTATGTGATAAGGATATGTACTTACCTTTTGTTTTTGTTAAATTCCTCAATATTTGATATGTAACATTTTCATTTTTGTCAGTTCAAAATGCTTTCTAATTTCCATGATTTTTACTTGACCTATGAATTTATTTTATAAATGTATATTTTAAATTTTTATATTTAAATTTTAAGTTTTGACTACTAGATTAATTGCATTGTGATTAGATTATTGTCTGTATGATCCCAACCCTTAGATATTTGTTAAGATTCATTTTATGAACCAGAAGATGTTCAAATTTTGAATTTGTTTGAATAGAATGATTCTTGTAGTTGTTGGATGCAATGTTCTATTTGTGTCGATTGCATGAGTTTTGTTAATCATATTGCTCAACTCCAGAAAAACCTAAGTGTGGTGCAATTGTCATTAATGATGAGACCACATGGCCATGGGTGGTTTAGAAATCATGCACATTTTGTGCACATCCTCCAGTGTCGTGTTTAATCTTCAACATTACTGTTCCAGAATTGCTGGTCATAAACACAATAATGTTGGACCATTATTCTTCTCCCACCAAAGTCAACCTACATGACAGCCAAGAGATTCTGGAACAGTCTTGTATTGTACTTACACAAAACACTATTTTACAAATCAGATATGCAGCTACTCTGTGTTAATAAGAGAAACAAAAACACAAACTATAATACTATACGTTGTAGGGAACAGTATCAATAAAGCAGGATGTGCTAGAACACAATGAAATAATTTATTTGCTGTAAGCTACTAAAACATTCAAACTCACATGTCTTAAAAAAGCAGATACATTTTACCTACTGAAAAAATTCCTCCATTAGTCTACGCAAAATAAAAACCTGAAGTTCTGCAATGCAGTGAAAACTGAAATGCAGATGGAAATTTCCGCATGACTCTTTTTAAAATCTTGCAACCACATTGTTGCATGGCCCCATTTCTCACCGGAACCTAATTCCAGTAAACATCTCGTGCTAAAGTACAATGTGGTGGCTACAGCGTCATGGACACAGCCAATGTGATCAGCAGCACCGAGAAATTAGTGTATCATTTCAAATGTTTTAATGTGATCACTAAAACTTTCAATATTTAAATTATGATTACTACATATTTATGCAAAATCTCAGATTTCATTCCTATAAAATACTAGGATGGCATTTATGTTTGCTCTCAACTTTGGTTAAATATTGATTTCAATACCCTGCTGAATTGTACATTTAATGTACCTCCAGAATAAACCTAGAGAAACTCCTGTGCCTTCAGAGACGTGTTCAAAATTGTTCATAGCAACACTGTTCATAAGTTTAAAAAACTGGAAACACAAATGTCTATCAGCGTTATATTGAATAAGTAAATCATGGTATGTTTATACAATCAAATACTGCTTAGAAGTGAAACTTAGACAAACTAAAGGCAGAGATAAATCTCATGAATGTAAATATTTGTGAAAGACCAAGTCATTGAATACATGTGGTATAATTCCATGCATGTAAACTCAAAACCATACAAAATTAAACATATTAAACATATATTGTCTGAAAATACAAATGTAGATATTAAAACTATTTCCAAAAAAGAGCAAATAATATGAATACACAATTTTGATTTCTGCCTATCTCTGGGAAGGAAACAGTGGAATTAAACAGCTGGGGAGTGCTTTGGAAGCTGTAAGTTAGTGGAAATGTCTTGATTCTTGGGCTAGGTGATGAATTTGTAATTTCATCATACTATCATGAAATGGAATAGAAATAACAGCCTATGGTAAACCAATTATAACAGTGTGCCATGAACCAAGAATCGTGACTAATACAATTCTGTGCACCTGAGACCCACAGAAAAAGCAAGCAAAGCCAGGGAATTAGTATTTCAGAAAGGCACGGCCATGCATCTTGACCATGGCCACCGCTGCTGGGGGAGAGAAGGGGCCATGACCAGGAGCCTCTAAGGCACTTGCCACACTCCAGTTCCCAATCTAGAACTGTGAACAAGGCGTCATTTCCTAATTAAACTGCATTTATTCGTCTAGACATTTTCTGTATATGGAAAATAGTGTATAATTTTTTAAAGGTAAAAGTAGAGACACAGATACATACTTATTACACATTCAGTTGTATGCGGGTAACCCACGGAGGAAGTTTTGGTGGGGGCGGACAGTGGCGGTAATCACTGGGGATAAGGAATCAGGAGTCAGCAAATCCATTTCTAACCAGGTAGTGGCTTTGTCAGTTCTGCTTCCTCTCATCTCTGTAACTGATGGTCACGGAAAGAAAAGTGCACGCTTACTGCCAAGGCTTAGAACAGCTTCACTGAACTCATACCACCTATAGAACCATTTTTATTACAAAAGATAATTTATATTACACATACAGTGATTTTCCTCTGCTAAACCTAAGCAGCAAAATTTCCACAGGCATCAGATAGCATCGCCTTATATATCCTCTGCCAGTTTTACTCCATTATTTACTATTTTTATCCCCCTTGACTGGTTCTGTTTCCACTGTACTTTATTAAAATATATTTATCATTTATTAGACACAATTTTGAAAAAGAAAATAAATCATCCACAAGTACACCAAACTGAGATAACTATATTAAGTTCTGCACATTTTATTTCCACTCACATATTTTTAAACAGAAGCAATCCTAATGTACATAGTATTTTAATTTCACCTTTTTCTCCGAGCATCATAGTGTAAACATTTTTCCTTGTTATTCATGGCCTTCATAATTATAATTTTAATAGTTGAGTAATATTCCATAGATTTAATGGTTCATAATTTACTAAACAATTTCATAACTGTTTTTTATATATAATTATTTTTCAGAGACATTTTGTAGCTGTTATTAGGAAGCTGCTGCAATGAACATTTTCTTATATGTAGTTGTTTTGCTTCTGTGGAATTATTTCCTTAGGACATATTCCCCAAGGTGCGCTTCCCAGGTTAAGGGCAATGACCGTCTCTAGAGTTCTTGCTTTGTGTTGCCACGCTGCTTTCAAGAGGACCGTGGAATTTACAACTATCACCAGCAATGTACAAAAAGTGTCCATTTGAATGTAAGCAACTGGCTTTGTGGGGTTAGTTATTTCTGCTATCCTGAATTCTTCCTCTCAAGATAGAAGTTTATGATGCTTTGCTTTTCTCCCTTTTCAAAAACTCAGAACTGCCCTGAATCTGTCTTGTCCATTTCTTCACCAGCCTGATGGGTCACCGCCACCAAGGCCACGTGAACATTTGCTACAAAGATGTCATGGTGCACAGGATTCCTGCCTTGCCCAGGTGTATTTCAATAGTCTATTGAAGATATTTTTAAGATATTTATTCCCCCAAAATATCCTATATTGGATAACATGCTTGTTTTTTGGTCTAAATCTAGGACAGAAAAATAGGTAAAATCTAAAATTTACCTTCCCTTTGCTACTTCACCATGTCCTGTTTTTATTTTTTCCTTTTAAAAAAGTTTTATAGGGACTTTTGGCCAAGATGGAGACGTAGGTAGACACACTGTGCCTCCTCACACAACCAAAAGAAGAACAACAACAATTTAAAAACAAAAAACAACCAGAACTGACAGAAAATCGAACTGTATGGAAGTCCGACAACCAAGGAGTTAAAGAAGACATGTTCATCCAGACTAGCATGCCAAGAGAAAAAAATGGCCCAAATGAAAAAACAGATCAAAGATCCAGAAAAAAATACAACTAAGCCGTGAAGAGATAGCCGACCTATCACATGCAGAGTTCAAAACACTGGTAATCAGGATGCTCACAGGATTGGTTAAATTTGGTCGCAAATTACATGAAAAAATGAAGGCTATGCTAAGTGAAATAAGGGAAAATGTACATGGAACCAATGGTGATGGGAAGGAAACTGGGACTCAAATCAACAGTATAGATCAGAAGGAAGAAAGAAGCATTCAACCAGAAAAGAATGAAGAAACAAGAATTTTAAAAAAATGAGGAGAGGCTTAGGAACCTCCAGAACATCTTTAAATATTCCAACATCCAAATAATAGGGGTACCAGAAGGAGAAGAAGAAGAGAAACAAATTGAAAACTTATTTGAACAAATAATGGAGGAGAACTTTCCCAATCTGGCAAAGGAAATAGACTTCCAGGAAGTCCAGGAAGCTCAGAGAGTGCCAAAGAAGTTGGACCCAAAGAGGAACACAACAAGGCACATCATAATTACATTACCTAAGATTAAAAATAAGGAGAGAATCTTAGAAGCAGCAAGAGAAAAGAAGACAATTACCTACAAAGGAGTTCCCATAAGACTGTCAGCTGATTTCTCAAAAGAGACCTTACAGGCAAGAAGGGGCTGGAAAGAAGTATTCAAAGTCATTAAAGGCAAGGACCTACATCTAAGATGACTCTATCCAGAAAAACTTTCATTTAGAATAGAAGGGCAGATAAAGTGCTTCCCAGATAAGGTCAAGTTCAAGGAGTTCATTATCACCAAGCCCTTATATGAAATGTTAAAGGGATTTATCTAAGAAAAAGAAGATAAAAAATATGAACAGTAAAATGACAGCAAACTCACAGTTGTCAATAACCACAGCTAAAACAAAAGCAAAAGCAAACTAAGCAAACAACTAGAACAGGAACAGAATCACAGAAGTGGAGATCACATGGAGGGTTATCAACAGGGCAGTGGTAGAGGGAGAGAGGGGGAAAAGGTGCAGAGAATAAGTAGCATAAATGGTAGGTAGAAAACAGACAGGGGGAGGTTAAGAATAGTACAGGAAATGTAGAAGCCAAAGAACTTATATGCATGGCCCATGGACAAGAACTAAAGGGGCGAGATGTGGGCGGGGGGTGGAGGGAAATAAAGGGGGAAAATGGGACAACTGTAATAGCATAATCAATAAAATACATTTTTTTAAAAGTTTTATAAAGTGTTGCTGTTCAAAGGAGGTCTCCCTGCTACCAGTATGTCAACATGGGCAGGGCTGTTGGCATTGAACATCCCATCAGCATCACCTTCTGCTGTCCCCATCTTGAAGTGCAAGAATAGGAGAGGCCAGAACCAAGATGCATAGAGTGAGCTTAGGCCTCAGCTTCTTTGTTCTAGGGGGACCTCCCTCCACCAGCATTCTGGTGACGTCAGCAATTCCTGGGCCACCCAAACACTCCACCAGGGAATCCTCACATCTGCCGGGGAAGGCTTAGAGAAGTCACCAAGAGTGACACCAGAAATTTGGTCACAATTTTACCCTGTTTTTATAGTAAACTCCTAAATGTGTATTCTCTCATATTTTCTTTTTTTAATTTAGTTTTTTCAACATCTTTTTGCATACTCTCCTCTTCCAAAGTGTATAGGTGAACTCTGCAACTTGTCCAGAGCTCCTATGGAAACCAACCCCTAATGAACAAATTTGAGCTGTAAGAACACATACGTGGCATGGAAAATAGTTTGTTCTACAACCACAGGCAGGAACACCAATAAGTATCGTTAATCAAAGTATTTAAATGAATACTTCATCATACGCAATGTTAAAATCCTGAGAAGGTAACTTCCTTCTCATCTTCCACATATGTTTCCTTCCTTCTCATATGTTTGACGTCCATCAAACATCTGCCAGAATACGCTACAGTAGAATGACATTGAAACTTGCAATTCAGAACCATGTTCTTACAGAAGGTATCTCTGCCAGTTAACATTCTATCTTGTTTTTCTCTCTTTCCTGCTGAATGCTGGGGAAAAGAATCACCCTTTCTATGCTGTGTAGCAGCGGCCATACACACAGGGGGCAAAGCTGTTCGAATGGCTTTTAGTCACCAGTGGTGGCCTTCCATAGGCTGACTTCAATTTTAATGACATTGCTTAATCTGAGAACAATTCACAAAATGAAAAAGGGCATTACAGTGTTCCCTGTAATACATTATCAACTCTAATATCATTCTTTGTGCCTATTTAAACCTCAAGTTAATTTTTATAGGCAATAATATTTATCAGTAAGTACATGCTAATACCATATTGGAATTTGGGTTTCTACCCGAAATATTTTTCTATGAGATGAAGCTGCAAAGTAGATATATCTAATTTCAGAACATTTGTATACTGAACTGTAAAAACCTATATGCTATACCAGGTGACTTTCTGAGCTTTAATTTTTTATCAGGAGAATAAAACTTTCAGACTATGTTTCTATGTATAGCAGAAATTACTGCAAAAAAGCTATACAGGCTTTCTCCATAGGATACAAAATAACCTACAAAAGTAGGCAAGAACATAGTCAATAATATTGTGATAAGTTTACATGACAACAGATGATTACTACAGTTAGTGGGATGATCACCCTGTAAGGTATAAAAATGTGGAATCAAAATATTATATACTTAAATTTAATATAACTGACTTAATATTATATACTAATTATACTTGATATTTTTTAAAGTAAGCAATCCTGGCTGAGTGGTTCAGTTGGTTGGAGTATTGTCCTGTACACCAAAAGGTTGCAGGTTTGACCCTCTGTCAGGGCACATACCTAGGTTGTGGGTTCGATCTCCAGTCTGGGTGTGTGCAGTAGGCAATGGATCAATGTTTCTCTCATATTGATGTTTCTCTCTTCTCTTCCTCTCTTTCTCCAAAAACATCAGTAAACGTATCTTCAGGTGAAGGTTAAATTAAAAAAAAAAAGTAAGGAAGAGCCATCGGCAGCCTAGATGAAGAAGTTCAAAGTAATAAGGAGGATGTAAACAGGAATACTGGGGACAAGGTAGGCCAGAGGCATCAAAGAAAGCCCACATGTAACTGTGAGTTCAAAAAGATCTCTGGGGGAAACTTATCTTTTACAATATTTTTAAAATTCATAATGCTAGATTTAAAACATATCTTTCTGTATCCTCCTCCCATGAAAGCAATTGAGTTTTGGTTCATGGAACACATATACTTTCAAATTCCAAAAAGACCCCCAGAAAACTCTACAATATTTCTAAAGAGGTAAAAAAAAATATCAACAAATTAGAAAGCTTATTAGAAACACTGGTTTTGGGAAAACAACAGAGCAAATAAAGGAATATAGTTCTAGACATACAAAGGTTCAGAAGGCATCCCTTCTGCCTGAATATACTTCTGCAAAACAGAAATAAATCCAAACAGAAAGAAACCCTGCTCAGGGCTGTGTATATGCTCAGGAAAGACTTCAGAAGACTCTAAGGTCTTACCTACTCCTGACGTTGAGGCTCTGCTGAGCCGGAACTGAAGGCTAAGGCAGAGCTGTAAACTGGCTGAGTGTTGAAGGAGGGCCCTAACACACAAACACAGTTCATCAGCAAAAACTGGAATATTTTTTGGTTCCAAGAGTTTAAGTAAATCTCTGCCCAATCACTAGTTGACTACTAAGCTAATGGAACAGTGAATCCAGGAGCCAGACACAAAGGTAGAGAGGATTTATATTACCTGACTCCAAGACTTACTATAGAAGTATAGTAATCAAAATATTATGGTAAAAAGGGATGAATAAGTCAATGGAACAGAATAGAAGTCCAGAACTAGACCTTATGCACATACAGTTATTTGTTTTCCGAGAAAGTCACCACAGGGAGATGGAGAAGACTGAGTGAAAACCATTCCTAGGAAGTGTTCAGGGGCCATGAAAATGTTCTATGTCTTCATTTTGTTCATGGTTACACAACAATTTATATTTCCAAAACTCATTGCATTGTACTGAAAATTGGTAAATTTTATTGTTTGTGAATTATACCTTGATAAAATGGACTACAAAACATGAAAAGAAATATATTAAAATTGAACATTTTCCAACCATAGAAATTTAAACTTTGAGTAGTGTATCTATATAAACAAAATTTTGTCTACATTTATTAATTTTCTTAATGTTATGTGTAAATGTATTATAAAAATTAAGACAAATTTTAAGCCCTGGCTGGTGTGGCTCAGTGGATTGAGCACAGGCTATGAACCAAAGGGTAGCCGGTTCAATTCCCAGTCAGGGTACATGCTTGGGTTGCAGGCCAGGTCCCCAGTGGGGGCCACGTGAGAGGCAACCATACATTGCTGTTTCTCTCCCTCTCTTTCTCCCTCCCTTCCTGTCTGTCTAAAAATAAATAATTAAAATCTTTAAAAAAATTAAGACAAATTTTAAAAATTAGTTTCTAAAAAGAATACAGGATTAATGTGGATAAATAACTATCTAGAATTAAAACCTCAAGTTATTTGAAGACAACATGGAGAAATAAGAGAATTTATAAAAGCATGTTAAATGCCTTGTTTAGAGGAGGGAGGTGTATAGAGATTAAACATATGTAAGAAAATTAACCCCTAGAAGGAAGGAGATAAGAAGCATGACTGCAAAACTCCTGAGGAAAAAAAAAGCAAGGGGAACAAAGACGAGCAACTTATATAAAGATAAAAAACCAGTTATAATATATCCAAATGCTTTATATATTTTTAAAGTGGAATAAATAAATGCATATTTATGGTATATTTCAATGGGAAAAAAGAGTCTAAATATTGTGTATCTACATTATTATAGATATAGTAAGTGTGAGTATATGTGTAAGTGCCTGTGTATGTGTGGGTACAGAGTAAATATTAAAGTGGCAGGAATAATACCTGGTTATCTCTAGATTATTATAAACAGTTTTATCTTGTTTCCTTTAGTGTGATGTCTATGATTTCTAAATGTTCTTCAATTATTACAGGTCTGCATGGGACTATTGGGCAAGATCCTGCTCCCCAATATTTTCATTGAATCTGCCCAGCAGTGTAGGCGAGGGCCAGCCCACCCCTTCAGAGTCCAGTAATTCCTTCCACCTCTGTAGGTTAAGACACCTGGGACTTCATCCGTTAAGTCACTCCCCTCAGTCTGCAGTTTGTGCGAGAGTGTAGGTGACACAATAACACAGCATGACAGCCATGGAACCAAGCAGAAATCCAGTTGACAATGAAATGCCTACTGCAGGAAACATCCCCGTGGCACTCTAAATACAGATGGAAACAAGGTGCATACAATTCACACAGAACTGCAGCCCCTTACAGAAGGCTTGAGACCCGCGGCCGCTCCGTGAGCCCCTATTGACTAGCACAGAATATTAGCAGGTTTATTGTTCACGCTAACATAAGAGGCAGACAGCAGAGCTGGGTGTTTCCAACTTGAGGCAGCTCTGGGGTTGTTGCTTTTGGCAGAATGACCTCATCAACCTGTAACCTTTGTGGTTGGAAGAGGATGAAAATCACAAAGGAACGTGAAGGTGGCCATGGCCTTGGTATCATTTTGCTGTCACTTCCAAGATAGTTTCTTCTCAATTCACAATGAAGAGCTGGCAAAATGGATCATCTGGAAAAACAAGAATTAGATGGCTTTGATCTTTGCCTCCCTGAAATAGTTCTTCAGGGGCACACGGCATTCAGTAACAACCACTGTCATTTTCCCCTTCTCAGCAATGACAGCCAAATCAGCTTCAGTCGTGTGGTTATGTGGTTATGCAAAATCAATTGATCAATAGCATAATTATCAGCTATTCTGTAGAAATTGAATTTATTGATGAGTGTCAGCAAGCCTGATGCATATATCAGGGAGAAAAGCGCGAGTAGCTAACTATTCAGTGAACACACTTGGGTCTCTGCAATTTTCGCTGTGACAAATTGTTGACCCCAGATAGATTTGCTGACCAGTCTGCCATCATCTCGTTCTGCTGGGGCAATTCCATTGCAGGCGATAGTAGCTGTTGCTGAAACTTGCATGGGGAAAATGAAACTAAATACAACCAGGGTAAGGCATAGCATGCTTTCACATCAATAATCAGCACGTGTGCAAGTGAAGCTGTAATATAGAGAATGAGCCGCTCTGATTTGTTTTTATTAAGGTGAAGTAGGTTTTATTGCCGCTGTTATGATCAATTGAAGGTGAAAAGGAGAGGGAAATCTACACAGAGAAGAGGAAGGTCTCCACTCAAGGGCAGCTGGAAATCTGTCATGCCAGCCTAACCGCACCTGACACACGGGATCCTGGTGATTCTTTAACCAAAAGGGTTTCCATCTGGATACAAGCAATGGAAACAGTGTATGGTGTTTGTTAGCTTCACAATTGCTGAAACTTCCCTGTAATTTCTCATTCCCATAACCTTACTTACAAGTGTTGTGTACAATACCAAAATGAAGAATTTTACGGCTGAAGTTGGAATCATAATCACGTGCTTTCTACTCAAGTTCAGTATAATTATGCACAACTCTGCCTGTGGGGAAAAGGAAGTGGATCTGTAAACAAATGATCCAGATTCATGACGTGAAATTGAAAAGCAGATGGGAAATGTATGATTATTTCCACAAACATGTCAATGAGGTACCAAGAATGTGCCTATGTGACTCAAATTCTCTCTCCTTCAACATTTGTGCCATCTCGGCTTTAACTTGTTTGCAGCAGGAGTAAATGTTCCTGTCAGCAATAGCTTCTGCGGTAAAGCCTTCCTCATTAAGTCCATCGTCAGT
Organism: Micronycteris hirsuta; assembly: GCA_004026765.1. Classification (NCBI taxonomy): domain Eukaryota; kingdom Metazoa; phylum Chordata; class Mammalia; order Chiroptera; family Phyllostomidae; genus Micronycteris; species Micronycteris hirsuta. The sequence continues at coordinate 20,455 of PVJI01001582.1, read as the reverse complement.
TACTTGAAGTTTTCTGAGTTTGGTAGCACTTTGTGTTTGACACACTCTTTCCATCCTGGAATGCCTTGCTTTCTGGCCCGGCTGAATCACTGTTTATGCTGCTGCCCTACACTGAGAATGCGCCTCGCTGTAGGTCCTCCCACCTCTGTCCTGCCTCACCTGGGGGCCCTGCTCCTTCCATTTGCCTCGGGGTGGCTCTTCGTGGGCTCCTCAATCAGAACTTCTCTTCTACCCCCCTGTCCTCACACTGACCTTTGTCCTTGATCCTTACCCAGGATCACTCTAGGGTCCTGCAGTCATTCTAAGTGACTGCAACATACCCCGGAGGACCAGCCACTATTCCCACCGCCCTCCACTTCGGCACCTCATTCCCATGCCTGGTCTTTACGTCAGCATCATTGTCATCAATAGCGAGTGCAGCCTCTCAGTGCAGCCCACTCGCGGAATGCTTTTTGTGCTCTTCCAGCTCTCTTACTCCAACCTCCCCAGTGCAACTCTCCTTCGCCCTACAGGAACGGTGAATCTGTGCCCTCTGCCTCACCACCATTTCACTATCCTTATGCTTTCTGAATCTTTATCCAATCCTTGACCCTGCCATGAGCTACAGACATACATTTGTGAATACCTATGAGTCATCTCTACTTGGATGTCTAAAAAATTACCACAAACTTAATGTCTTAAACTGAGGTCTTGATTTTCATCTCCCAAACTTACTTTCCCAGTGTTCCCCACTTCAGTAAATGTCACCACCATCCAGGAAGTTATTCAGACTAAACCCCCAAATTGCCGTGTTTAATTTTTCTCTTTTTAATATAGTCCTTCAGCAAGTACTGTAGACCCAACTTTCAATGTATCGCTTATCACCATCTCCAAAACTTCTAAAACTTCTAAAGCTTCAGTTAGCTCTTGCTTAGAATAATGCATCATCTCCTAATTGTTTTCTGTTTCCTTTCTGTCTCCCAAAGTCCATGCTCCACACAGCAGCCAGAGTGATCTCAGTGCTTACATTAAATCACATCACCCACCCCTGTCTTTCCATTGTAAAGGCGTTGTGGAAAGCTTAATCTCTTGCTGACCTCATTTCCTCCGCCCTCTCTCTCACATAATATATTCTAGCCACACAGGCTACCTTTCTGTTCCTTGAACACATCATTTTCTGTCAGGTCTCAAGGTCTTTGCACATGTCCTCCCCTCTGCCTGGAGTCCTCTTACACCCACATATTAGTTCGATGGTCTTCCTGTCATCACTGAGATTTTAGATCAAATAACATCAATGTAGAGAGATACTGCCTAACATGATAAGGTAACCCCATTTCCCTAGGTACTCCCTCTTCCAACTCCCAATTTAGTGTGTCTGTGATACTTCATGACATAAAAATGCAATAAATCTGTCTCACCATCCCCACCCGCAAAGATAAATAAAAGATCCATACCGTCAGGGACTTGGGGCATGTGACTTACTCTGTGTCTCTTAGAGGATACGGCTGAACATAAAGCAAATTTTCAACAAATGTTTGTTGAAGATGAAATCGATAAAATTACACCGAGAAACGGGCTGCAATTTCCTTTTGTACTAATAAAGGTGAAAGTGTTGTTTCCAGAGCAATGAGATCTATAAACAACATTTCAAAGACAGCGTTTGGCTATGTCATAGAGCAACGCTCTCAAACACGTTAGAAGCATTTGCTTCCACGTCAGCTTTGTGACTGTCTAAGGGGTGTCCAACCTGCGGCCCAGGATGGCTGTGAATTCAGCCCAACACAAAACCGTAAATTCACTTAAGATATTATGAGATTTGTTTGTTTGTGTGTGTGTGTGTGATTAGGTGTCTCAATGTATTTAATGTGTGACCCAAGACAACTGTTTATCCAGTTGGCACAGAGATGCCAAAAGGTTGGATAGCCCTGATTCAATTTTATACCGATATATATGTTTTTTAAATTTCTGTGTGAGGTTAGGACAGCTGTACAGAAACATGTTGGTGTAATTCTTTTTTTAAAAAATTGTATTTATTTATTTTTAGAGAGAGGAAGGGAGGGAGAAAGAGAGGGAGAGAAGCATCAGTGTGTGGTTGCCTCTTGAACGCCCCACATGTGCCCTGCCTGGGAATCAAACTGGCGACCCTTTGGTTTGCAGACTGGCGCTCAGTCCACTGAGCCGCGCCAGCCAGGGCTGTTGGTGTAATTTCTGACAGACACAACACAGAGTAAACTTATTATTGTTTTAGAAAGGCCCACAGTTCAGACATTTTACTAATTATTCCAAACCGGAACCATGATCTTTGGGCTGTATACCAATGTGACAAGGTTTATTTTATGTAATCAACAAGGGGAATGTTAAAAGAACATTTTAAGGACATACATTCCAGGAAGTTGGTCAAGGATAGCACAACAAATATTAGCAGCAGCAACCACAGTTTTAATCGCTGTCATTTTTTAAGTACACGTTTGTGGAGACATGAGAAAATGACTGATGAATGGTTGGAAATCATTAGCTAGCACTTGATAGAGCTTGACTGGAGCTGTGCACAGACTGCAATTGTACTGTCTCTCTAATCATTGTTTAAATTTACTCTGTGCCAAGTGTGTTTAGGTAGTACGAGGACATGCTTGACAGTATTCATTTTGTTTGGAACCTGAAGAAAATGTGAAAACGTTGGGCAGAAGGCAATTGCCATTTACAGTCAGAAAGATTAGCTCGTGTTAAAAATTATATCCCATTAAAAATAGAATCGAGACCCCATTTAGCGTCCTCCTCCTCCTTCTGCGATTCCCTGAGTCCGACTACTATTCACCACTGTCAGGTCACTCCGCCTGAAACCTTGGTGTCATCAGAACTCAACTCCCTCCCTCCTGTTGCCTCTTAAGCTCAGACTTCCACTGCATTGGTTCCGACCTGTGTTTTTTTGTTTTGTTTTGTTTCTAGCATTGCAGAAATCACCTAATTAAATCATCTCCCTGCCTGCTGTACCCAATTCTTTCTATTCTCAGCACTGAGGAATGAAGAGTGGGAGAGAGGGAGTGTTGCAGAGAGACAGGACTAAATCCCTAAAGGCATGCCCAGGAATTGGCTAATGTCCCCCACAGCCTCATTAAAACTATAAGGTAAGAGGACCCATTGAAAAAGGCCCTTGCTCTTGTCCTATGAAATTCATCATTGGATGATCAGACCATCCACATCCAGTAATGCCCATTGAAGAAACACTTTATAACATGCCATCCCCACACCTGTGGGAGATTAGGTACCACTCCCTATGTTCCCTTAGCACCTAGGCACAGCTTTGTAGGGACCTGACTGCTACATTTACGGAGCTTATGAAATTAAAGCTCTGTCTGACCCACTTGAACCTCCAACACTGGATATTTACTTTGTCATCATTTTACCCTTTGTACTCATACAAATTACAATGTCTAACACATAATGGGAGTATGCACAAGCACATGTCCTATTATAGGCATATAATAATTCTTTGGTTAACCAATTTATTAGTTATTGCATGATTAATTAATAAACCAGGTTGTTCATAGGGCTTGAGGAGATGGCATTAGGGATTTAATAACCTATTTTTCCAGTGCACAGATGTGGCATCAAGAGTTCCAAACAGAACTCGGGCAGCTGATGATTTCAGTGCCTATTATGGGAGAACATTCGTTGCTAAACGCTTAATTTTTATACATCAAGAAACACGTGCTAAGCCTACATAGAAGTAAGGCCTTAATTCTCTGCGTTCATACTATGCTCCTTCAGAGTCCTGTGGAGGTACTTTATGCCTGGACTCTGATTCAAGTCCTTGAATGTTTCATGTCCTTGAAAATCCAAGTTTCAATAGTGAACCAGCAGAAGATATGACTTTCCTTACAATCTCACCATTTCCACCCATGGCTCTTTTCTGAAACATTTATTAAACATACCCTGCCCGACAGGCACTGTAGTCAGCTCTTGGATGTACTTAGTCATCACAACATTCCCATGAGGAAGGTTTTATTATCATCCAGATTTGACAAAGAAACTGAGGTTTAGGAAAATTGAATAATGTGCCAAAGTCACAAAACTAGGTAAGTGCAGAGCAGGAATTCTAAACCAGTTTTCTCTAATCCCTAAGCCACGTCTTAAGCACCATGACGTTCTATTACTGCCTCAACGCTGAAGGTAAATATAGAAGAGAGCAGTCGTTTTAGGTAGTTCCTGAATCATCAGTCAGACAAGGGCTAGCTCCCGTGCTAACTAGTGGAGAACAGGGTGATGGCTGCACTGGATTGATCAATAGTGAGTCATACACACTCACTTATACGCCTTGAACATGTGTCTGTGTGCTGTAGGGAACAGAATCAGTAAGGCACGGTGCTTGCTTTGGAGAGTGTGGTAATGTGAAAAGGAGATAAAGATGTGTTTAGAATTCTCAGGAAATATGGGAACAAACATTCGGTCTAGTCTGGATTCTAGAAAGACTTCCTGGAGAAGCCAATGCTAGAAGTGAAATGTCAGAAGAAAAGTAGGAAAGGGTTTCCAGGCTAAAGGAACAGGATGTATCAAAACTCATAGGACTGAAATCATGTAATGGGTACAAAACCTAAAAATACTTGGGTGCTGCTCAACTGCAAAAAGTGGAAATTAGGAAGTAAGCTGATGAATAAAATGACCGTATGCCCAGGTTTCTCTGGAAAATTTAAACCTGGATTTACATCTAAGTGAAGTGTGCATATCCCTCAAAACTATCCTGGTTTGGGTGGTAATCTCTATGGCCACCTTGTAGGTGAGGCTACAGGGTGAAATAGAAGCCAGAACATAAAGAGTCATTTATTTCATAATGAGACATTTTCAGAAGTATACAAGGTTCACCACAAATATAAGGTGAATTTAGGGAATCACAAACTTAAAAAAAATTTTAATAGTTGTCTATGTAAGAAATATCCAAACTTGTACAGAATTTTTGTCAGAGTTTATTTGAGCCCGAATTGACCATTGCCAGGAAGCAAGGCCTCACATGCTCTGGAGGACAGTTCTGCCGTTTCTTTTATGCATTTGAAATTAAGGAGGAAGCATAAGGAAGATTACGTGAAGGTGGGAGAAATCAAGTCAGGGGTTGGATTGCAAAATAGTTAACAAAACTATGTTCTCTTTTAGGGTATGTTAACCTAGATGGACAGAACCCATGGACAGGGCTTGCTTATGGCAAAAATTGGCCTTTTACTAAAGAAGTTGTAGGCCTGGGGCGTGGCTACCCACCATGACCTGCCTGGTTAGGAAAGTATGATTAGATCATCCTGCAAGGTTACTTTCCATAGAACCCCTTTAGCATCCACATAGTTCATGTATATTGGGAGGGACATAGCTAGCACATCAAACTCATGATTTCATGGATATTATTGCCTTGGATAGACTAAAATAGTTACTGCTCTGGTGATCCGTCCTACCTGGACTCCATGTACTTAGGCCCAGTGTTCTGGCAGGGATGTTCCAGGCCTTGAACAACTGAAATTTCTCTTACAACTCTTTGGAAGGTTGGAAAGGACACACAGCATGGGTTGGGTGCATGGGTTCTCATATAGTGAATAGTATAGGTATCAATGCATCCTTTTCAGCAGGACGCCAGATGTTATTTTCAGTGGTGTGAGACTACAGCAACAATGTGAAAGGACTATGGAAATTGCCGAAATGTAGGAAGCACTGCAATAGGAGACAGGGAGCTGATGAAGGGCTCTAGGCAAGGGGGTTCCATGGGAATATTCTTATTTTACTCTCCTGCTTAAAGCTTTTCACATTGGCCCTTGGTTGGAGTTAAGGAAGCAATGTTTAAAAAAGAAAATCTAGGAAGAGCAAAATTCTTTTCATAATTCAAATAAATCATTGTGAAGACAAAACTAAAAGGTGGTAGGATGGAGAGAAGACAATTTTTGAGATACTGTATGTTTTGGAGCTAAAAATCAGTAAGACTTGATGATTGAGCAGAGATGTGGGAGAGAAAAAAGTCTAGTTTGACTCCTAGGTCTCCTCCACCTACGGCCACTAGAAAGTAGTTCCACCAACCAAGACCAGGACTATAGGCGAAGCCAGTGAATTTACCAGTCCTGCAGTCACAGCATGACCACATGGAAGAGAGAGGTAGATGAGATGTTCAGAAAAGAGCATTGAATTCAGATCAAGAACTTGGTTCAAAAATTAGTTTTGTTATTTACTTCTGAAAATGTGCATAATATATTAGTCGGTTGTGAGAATTACATGAGAGGCTATGTGTGAAAGCACTTTGTAAATTGCGAAGTGTCAGTTGTTATTTTGAAGTAAGTAAGCAGACGTGATAATGAATTCTAAGAGTTTAAAGATTATAAAGCTCAAAGGCACACTTCAAGAAGCAGACCACATGGTCTGTTCTTACTGGGCTGCACTCGAGCCACCTCCCAGTGATGAGACTCTTATTTTTAAAAACCCCTAGAGAAAAAAATCTGATTCACTCATTTGAGAGTTTTAAAACCTTCACTATTTATCAATATTTAGTCTAATTTTATTGTGCTTCAATTCCTTTTGTTCTATATCCTTGGGTCCTTTACCTTATTGAAAAACCTTTCATGAGGGTTTTCAATCTTGTCTTCAGTATGCTAAATGATACCTTACCTATTAAGCTATCTGTTCAGCTGTTGAATGTATATATTTCTTAGAGCAACCAGCTTAAAGAAATAACAATTCCTCACCTCTTTAAATCCTTTTTTTTTTTTTTGGAAAAAAGAAAGGCTTATTGTGTAGTATTTATTTTCAAGCCTAAGCATCAAGATTTACTACTTATAATTTACCCGAGATTAGATCAGTTACAAGCCACCTTAACCTTAGTTTCTTAATCTATCAAGTGGATCTCATAAGGACTCGGTGATGATGAACCCTTTTAACTTGACTTTATTTGGTAAGCACTTTATCTGCCCTTCCATTCTAAATGAAAGCTTTGTTGGTTAGAGTAATTTAGGTTGTAGGTCCTTGCTTTTCAGGACTTTGAATACTTCTTTCCAGTCCCTTCTTGCCTGTAAAATTTCTTCTGAGAAATCAGCTGATAGTCTTATGGGAACTCTTTTGTAGGTAACTGTCTCCTTTTCTCTTGCTGCTTTTAAGATTCCCTCCTTATTGTTAATCTTGGGTAACTTAATTCTGATGTGTCTTGGTGTGTTCCTCCTTGGGTCCAATTGGGGCTCTGAGCTTCCTGGACTTGCATGTCTAGTTCCTTCTCCAGATTAAGGGACTTATCTAAGAAGAAGAAGAAGAGCAAAACAATGAATAATAAAAAGACAACAAACTCACAATATCAACAATTGAACTTAAAAAACAAAAACAAAGCAAACAACTAGAATAGGAACAGAATCAGAGAAATGGAGATCACATGGAGGGTTATCAGCGGGGATGGGGAGGGGGAAGAATGGGTGAGAAGGTACAGGGAATAAGAAGTATAAACGGTAGGTACAAAATAGACAGAGGGAAATCTCCCTCTTTAGTATAGGAAATGGAGAAACCAAAGAACTTATATGTATGACCCATGGACATGAACTAAGTGGGGAAGGGGAGTGCAGGGTGGAGGGGAATAAAGAAGAGAAAGAAATGGGACAACTGTAATAGCACAATCAATAAAATATACTTAAACAAACAAAAAAAGTAGGTCTAGTGATGCCTGCCCTCACCCTTTCCCAGGTAAGGAGGAGTGGAGCTGTGGTGATTAGCAGGACTAAGCAAGGGGGGTGACGTAACCAAAAGCACCTTACAGTGCATGAGCCTACACTGCTCAAGAAACGCTTACCACGTGCTATCTTATTCTCCTCTGCTGCAGCCCCATCATGCACATTTGCACATGTAATGTAACCGTATCAGAGATCCAAAAAGGGGACGTGAAATGGTCAAGTCTTAAGCTCAAGATTCTAAAACCAGTTGGTGATGGTGTCAAATCCTGGGTCTATTTTTACTCATTCATTCACTGCTTAAATGTGTTCTGCTTGGGGAAAAAGAAGTGAAGAAGAAGAATATACATCCTACCCTTCCCCACTGCCTTCCCCACCAGAGCTCACACTCTAGTAGGAGAGAAAAATAAATAAGGCCTTTGAGACTGGACTAATTTTCACACTATTACTGCTTCACCAAAATTTGTCAGAATCTGGTTATCTGTTTGCTTCATATATTTAATCTTGGAAAAACCTCTCTGATGAATCATTTGGAGTAAAAAGTTTTTAATGAAATTTAGCAATAAATTGTATCCCATGTGTTATTGCTTGAGGAAAACACAAATTGTCTAACTAATATCCATACTGACAAAATACTCCCCATATTTTTTACCAACAGAATTGTGGAGATGTTTGGGAAAAAAATACCCCCTCCCACTTCTTTTGCTGTTAATGGTGGCTAGTTGGTCTTGTTTTGACTGAAGATACAAAAGTAAAAATCTATTTAGTTAAGATTTTAGAAAAACTATTATTTTCCTAATAAAAAGGGACAGACTCAGCTGGCATCTCTCTCTTGTCCTTTATCTATCCTCCCTTACTCCACCCTACCCTCTCTTTCTTCATGAGATTGGATGTAATGCTTAGACAAGAAAAAGCTGTTTTGTGAGCATAAGAAAGTTAAACAGTGAACCCTGGGTCCTTGATGACATCATGCAGCCAACATACAGCACTAGACTCTGCCTCCAAAGTCCAGTCTGAAAGAAAAGAAAACCCTATTGTGTTCGCCCCCTAAGGTCAACTTTCTGTTACACGCATCCAAAAACAATTACCAATAATATGTAGCCCTCATGTTATTAGCAATGAGGGACACCAACCAGCATTCTTTGATATAAAAGAACATAGTGTCACAGAGTAGCCTAGACTTGGGTTTCCTTTCTCTACCACCACAGCAATTTGGAAGCAACAAACGAGAGTAATCTATGACAGCAAGTTTTCTTAAATGAGTTCTTTAAATTTTCTGTTGGCATGGCTGCTAGAGCACAATTTCAAGAAGTGTGGATATCGCTAGGGTCATTGTGTGGTGTCTGGTCAGAATTGTTCTCATGTGTCTGCACCCTATTGGGGTCATATTCCACTGCTATGATACAGAGAGTTTGTATACTTCCATACAGGAAATGAATGCAAGTATCTTAGAACAGATGCCTATATAGTCTGATGATGGGCATGCAAAATATATTCTCTTCAAGACTAGTATATTTACATGGATTCTAGATTCACACCATCTCTATACAAACACCAGCAATATTTAACATCTTGATCCTACTGAGATCCAGTGCAAAAGGTAATGGAGGAACCCTATAAATGGAGAGATTAAGGCTTCAAGTTTTTCACCTCATTTCCTGAGAGCCTCTGAGATCTGGAAGGCTTTGTCAGTGGTCCCCAATGGGTATGATTGCAACAATGTGAGCAGCTGTGTCCTGCTGCCTCAGGCCGCCCTAGTCAGTTGGCCGTAACACCCTCCTCTGATAAGGCCGGCTGAGAGTAATAGCCCTGACCCTAGTCAGAAGTAGGAGGACATACAGAGACTGGGCTTCTAGTTTTATCAGTGATAACCAGGTACACATATTTTGTACTGACCATTCAAAGAGGCCAGATATTCAAGAGCTGTAGACATCAGATGAAACCAACTAATTCTCTAGCCTTTTAAACGTATATACCTGAAAGCCAATCACACATTGCATTTCAAAAATAGCAGTGGCACTGAAGTTCAAACTGAAATATTAAGTTCCAGTTGCAACAGCTGGTTTTTACCAGGACTTAAAAACTTCTTTTTACTCTCCAAGGGTTCAGTTTGATAAGAAGGATGAGAATTTCTGTGCCTTCTTACCAAGACAGCACCTAATAAAAATTAAACAATACTGAATAAACCTTCGGCAATTTTCCAATGAAGTAAGGAGTCATTACTTTAGAAAAAAATCATTTGCATTCTTTCAACAAATATTTATTATATGCTGACTTTATTGGCCTGCTGCAGTTAATTATATTAATTAATTGTATATTTCCCTGTGCACATAAAGGCTTCGCACCATGCAGATCCATGTGGCAAATTTTGACCCTAGCTTGAACTTCCCAGCCAGCCAGCATGCTTCTTGGCCACTTTTCTCCTCCTATACCTTTCTTTTCCTTTTCTCCTACTCTTCTGCTGCCAAATATCTTTCAAATGCAGACAGCACGCAGATAATTTTACTGTTAGCTTAAGCAAAGCAATTAAGACATCAATCCTCTGCCAAAGAAGTCATACAGTGCATTCTAAAGCCCAGTTTTATATGCAGTTTTTAAAAGATCTACTGTTTGGTGTGACTCATGACATTGTTCTACTTCCATTAACTCGGAATTAATTACATGACCTCGTCTTTTCACCACCTGAGATTCTGGAATTGAATCCAGTGTTCTAAGAAGCTCTGCATCTCTTTGCTGTGGTCAACAGCCACCATTATTACATTGAAACACACAAAAAATCACCTCAGATCATCATCACCCCCATCTTCAATCCAACCAGAAGTTCAGTGCTTATATAGGATCCAGGAGGGCTTAATAGAGTTCCCAAGTTACAGGCAACTTCCTGGATCATTGCATCCACATGTAAGTATGAAATTTTATGAAAACCTTAGGTGAAAAGATGGTAGAGCAGCTCTGAAAATGACATTGTAAGGGCTCAAATTAATCTCTAGAGGTAGAACGTTTCATAACTGAAAGTTCTTGCCAGGAAATTCTTTTAGTCTGTTTAAGCTTCATTGCCTTTCCAAGTCTCTCCCTGTCATTGAGATGTACCTATTCGAATGTCTGGAGTTAATTTTCCTAGGCAGTTGTCTTCACAAACTTTTTCTTTCTACAGTTTTTTCCTTCCTTCCTTCCTTCCTTCCTTCCTTCCTTCCTTCCTTCCTTCCTTCCTTCCTTTTCTTTCCTTCCTTTCTTATTTTCTTTTTCTTTCTTTTTTTTTTTGTTCTTCTAATCTCCAGTTTCTTTCAGTCTCATGGCTTTCTTTGTCCCAAATGACATTTGCTAGGATTCTCAATTTAAGTCCAAAGGTAAATTTAATTTCCTGGTTGCTAATGGAAAGCACACAGAGCTACCAGATTGTCTTTCTAACATGTAAGTCTGGTCATATAACTTTGTTGCACAAAATTCTTCAACTGCCTTTGTTATGCACTCAGAATAAAATCAAACTTCCTCATCAAGGCCTTCATTTATTTATTCCATCAAACAAATATGGTTTTACTGAGACCCTGTGTGCAAGGCATGGCTCTAGTACACAGAGATTCAATGTTAAATGAGATATCATATACTCTCATGGAATTTACATCTAGTGTGATAGAGTGAGACAATGAAAAAGAAGTGACTGGTATAACTTCTGATATAAATTATGAAGAAAATAAAGAAGGATAAGAGGAGAGAGTTACTGGGGGAGGGGACTCTAGTTAATATGCTTAAGGAAGGGTCTTTCTTAGGAGGTGGCATTTGATCTGATAACCAGATTAATAAACTCTTCAGATCAAAGTGTTAGTTTAACATTTTGTAAAGAAATATTTATTTCCAGTTGATAACTAGCTTTAAGAAATTTTGGGATAATCAACTCACTTGATGTTACTGATAGTCATATTCTTCTGTACCAATTGCAAGGGGCCTGCTGGGAAAGGGGACATGTGTGTGTATACGGGGAAGAGTATACTCTGTCTGAGTCATTGTGTTGAATGCACATTCTTTTTTTTTTTTTAAGATTTTATTTATTTATTTTTAGAGAGAGGAGAAGGGAGGGAGACAGAGAGGAATAAAAACAGCAATGTATGGTTGCCTCTCACATGGCCCTCACAGGGGACCTGGCCCGCAACCCGGGCATGTGCCCTGACCAGGAATCGAACCGGGACCGTCTGGTTCCCAGCCCACGCTCAATCCACTGAGCTACACCAGCCAGGGCTAAATGCACATTCTTAATCATCAAGAAACCCTAAAAGGGCTAAATGGTAATGGAAAAATACAATTAAAACACTTTTAAAGAAATTAAAATATAAGAAAAAAAAACTAAAATAAACTTCATCAGCACAGAACCAAAAAAAAGAGAAAGAAACCTATGAGATCTGTATTATTATCACTATTTTACAATGAAACTGAAGTAAAGAAAAAGTCCTTTATATATTTCTAAAAGACTTTGTGCATTCATCACATCATAAGCATAGTATTAAATGTTAATGTTGTAGAGGATCACGTTGGCCCAAACTCCCCCAAATCCTTCAAAAAGCTTTTAGGATAATCACATTGATAAAATGTTGGTTGGCGAGACAACAGAAAATCTAAGCTAGTCAAATCTTTCCAGAAAGATCTAAGAAAAATAAACAAAGTGTTAGTTACCTATGAAATCCAGTTATACAAAATTTATTCCCATATATATATATATATATATATATATATATATATATATAACTTCATAAGAATTATTTTGAGTAACCATCTAATCTTACCTCTTTTTATACTGCTCCCTTGTAGACTAACTTTTTGTACTTGTGTGTCCTCTAAATTCACAGAATCTTATTGAGCTTGAAACCTATACATATTGTGAGACCTTGGGCAATGAGATCCTTCTCAGGTAGATAATGGGAACATCTAACATCTAAGTCCTCTTCCAAGTCTAAAATGTTTGAAATGCTGTAATTACATTTTTGGTTCCTTTTAAATTCTAATAGTTACAGTTTTAGAGGACCTACTGAATGGCCTTGTCTTTGTAGTTTCAAATGAGATAATTAAAGGAAAGTTGGATAATAACAGCTAACATTTATTGAAGTCTTGTTAAGAATCATGTTTTAAGTCTCCATATGTAAAAATTGACTTATCCCTTACAAAAAACTAAGGTAGGTTATTATATTGATTTTACAGATGCAGAATCAAGGTATGTTTTTTTTAATAGTCCAAAAGCATTAAATAAAAGAGCTGAGATTTGATCTGCAGTAATCTGCTATCAGAAGCTATAGCTTTAATTATTACAAAATACTACACTTAACAATTGGGCTATGAGGAAGAGGGGGTAGCTAGAGTTGCTTGTGTTTTTCTTTTCTTTCTTTCTTTCTTTTTTCTTTTTGACCATGAACATGTATACTTCACTTAGTTCCATTTTTAAATCATCACAACAATTGATTTCTTGCTTTTCACATGGGATGGCTAGAGCAGAATTGGAGTCGCTAAATCAGTGAGTTGAGGGAGGATGCACACTTCATGGCAGAGTTTTGTGAATTTAAGTCACATGGGAAATAGCAGTGGTGAGCAATAGGTGCAAGTGGTAGGAGTATGATATTGTGCAATTTTTTCTTGTATTAGATGACACATTAGCTGTACTTTTGGAAAATAAATTATATTTTTATATTTTTTCAGACTGCACTACTTGGCACTTACATATTTAATAAATTCACCTGTTACTTTTCTTGCTTTGAAGGATATGTGTTTTTCCAGTTTTATTGAGAAAGAATGGACATACATCACTGTACAAGTTGAAAGTATACAGCATGATGGTTTGATTTACATATATTGTGAAATGATTACAATAGGTTAAGCTAACATCCATCTTCTCATATAGATAAAAATAAAAGAAAAAAGGAGGTTTCCAGCCAAGATGGAGGTGTAGGTAAATATGCTTTGCTTCCTCTCACAACCAAAAGAAGGATGACAATCAATTGAAAAACAAAAAACAACCAGAACTGCCAGAAAATCAAACTGTAAGAAAGTCCGACAACCAAGAAGTTAAAGAAGAAACATTCATCCAGACTAGTAGCAGGGGCAGGGGCAGAGGCAGGAAGCTGGGTGGCAAGAATGTGCAATAAGGTGGCAGCTGGTGGACCAGACAGTCCCACATTTGATTGCAGATAAGCTGGGAGGAACAACTGAGGAGTCAGACAAACCACACAGCCCAGGGTTCCAGTGTGGTAAACTAAAGCTTCAAAATCTCTGGCTGCAAAAACCTATGGGAGTTGCATGGTGGGAAAACTACCAGTCTCACAGGAGAGTCTGTTGGAGTGACCAACAGGACCCTAGAATGTACACAAGTCCAGCCACCTGGAAATCAGCACCTGAAAGGGCACAATCCACTTGTGGGAAGCAAGGCAAGTCACTAAAAGCAGGGCAAGAGCCAAACAAGAGGCATTGTTCCTTCTCTCATCCCGCCCCCATGTACAGTGCCACAGTGCAGCAGCAACATGGGTTGTCCTGCCCTGAAAAATACCTAAAGCTCTGCCCCTTGTGAGTAACAGGTGTACTGAGACAAAGAAATATGGCCCAAATGAAAGAATAGATCTAAACTCCAGAAAAAGAACTAAGTGATAAGGAGATAGCCAACCTATCAGATGCAGAGTTCAAAACACTGGTAATCAGGCTGTTCACAGAAATGGTTGAGTATGGTCACAAAATAGAGGAAAAAGTGAAGGTTATAACAAGGTGAAATAAAGAAAAATATACAGGGAAGCAACGGTGTAGAGAAGGAAACCAGGACTCAGATCAACAATTTGGAACAAAAGGAAGAAAAAAAATTCAACCAGGATAGAATGAAGAAACAAAATGTCAAAAAAATGAGGAGAGGCTTAGGAACCTCTGGGACACCTTTAAATGTTCTAACATCTGAATCATAGGGGTGCCAAAAGGAGAAGAGGAACAGCAAGAAATTGAAAACTTATTTGAAAACATAATGAAGGAGAACTTCTCCCACCTGGTGAAGGAACTAGACATGCAAGTCCAGGAAGCTCAGAGAGTCCCAAAGAAGTTGGATCCAAGGAGAAATACACTAAGACACATCATAATTAAATTACCCTAAGTTAAAGATAAGGAGTGAATCTTAAAAGCAGCAAGAGACAAAGGGAGAGTTACCTACAAAGGAGTTCCCATAAGACTCTCAGCTGATTTCTCAAAAGAAACCTTACAGGCAAGAAGGGGCTGGAAAGAAGTATTTAAAGTCATGAAAAGTAAGGACCTACAACCTAGATTACTCTATCCAGCAAAGCTATCATTTAGAATGGAAGGGCAGATAAAGTGCTTCCCAGATAAGGTCAAGTTAAAGGAGTTCATCATCACCAAGCCCTTATTATATGAAATGGTAAAAGGACTTATCTAAGAAAAATAAGAAAATCAAAACTATGAACAGTAAAATGACAACTCACAACTATCAACAACTGAACCTAAGCACAACAAACAAACTAACTAACTAAGCAAACAACTAGAAAGGAAACAGAGTCATAGAAATGGAGATCACATGGAGGGTTATCAGTGGAGAGAGGGGGCGGAGGATGGGGAAAAGGTGCAGAGAATAAGAAGCATAATTGGTAGGCCCAAAATAGATAACAGGATGTTAAGAATAGTATAGAAAATGTAGAAACCTAAGGACTTATATGTATGATCCATGGACATGAACTAAGGGAGGGGGAATGCTTGAGGGAGAGGGGTGCAGGGTCAAGGAGGATAAAGGGGAGAGAAAAAGGGAACACTGTAATAGCATAATCAATAAAATTACTTTAAAAAAGAAAAAGGCAAAAAAATTATCTCCTTATGATGAGAACTTTTAGTATTTACTCTCAACAACTTTCTTATATCGTACCGCTGTGTTAGCTATAATCATTACGTTGTACATTAGCTCTTTAGGATAAATGTGAATGTGTGGCTTAGAAATTATTTTACTGAGAAATTTTGCAGGACCTCTCTCCGCCAAAATAAATAGTATTATCTTTAGCGTATAGGACAAGTACATTATATAAAGCTCTTTGGTGAGTCCTAATATACAGGTAAGAAAAGGGTAGCAATGGAATTTACACATCTTTAAAACCAGAGCATTGGGAAGGGATTAAGACCACAACTCAAACTGCAAAACAAATATGTGTTAATGCCAATAATTAACTTCACAGACATGGGGCTATAGGGAAAGAAGTTCAATTCATGTTCATTCTAAAAGGAGCTAGATCTAAGGTTAATTTCAGGTTTAACAAACAAAACTTAGTAAAGGTTTGTGCCCTAGACTCATTTCAAATGGCAGTGAAATATCACTGCTGGTACTATTTTATTTGTATATCCAATAATATTATGAAAATATTAGGCTGGTAGGCATGTGTATATAAGAAAAATTTAATATAGTTTTCTTTCGTACTCATAAAATGAAAGACAATAATATAGAGCACATGTTGCTGATTCTAGGGACTGCTTTTTTTTTCTTTAACAGGGAAGGAAGCTTTGCTCCACCCTGCTGAAAGAGGAATCATATTGGGTCCACTACAATAACTCACCAGCAGACCCAGTAGGCTTTGAGATGCACACTACTATTGCTCAGTGAATACACTCTGATGGGAAATTCTTAGAGGAGGGATAGCCACCACTGCTCTGGCTGTTACTGACCGGTGGCCCAGCTATTAACAGGCGAAACCTCAGAGGGAGTGCATCACTGCCTAAGTCTTGACCATAAAAGATACCTTTTGACTGTTCTTTCCAGTGTTTTTCAGAGTTCCACACCCCACAATTAAGGGAAGGATTAGCTTATGTTGTTTTCTTTCAGCTATAAAGGTCTGGTGTATTTACAGCTTGCTAAAGTCAATTTTATAAATAGTCTTTACTATGTGCAAGGCATTTGGGATGAGGCATTAGCAGGAAGCTTCAAAGATGAATAAGAAAGACATAGTCTCTGCTCTCAAAAATCTGGTTTAAAAACATGTAACTACAATACAAGGCAAAATGAAATTCATTCTAAGGACATTTTAAGAGAGAAGCTGTAGGAGGACAGAGTGTTGGAAATCCTTAAAATTTAGTATATCACATAGATTTGGATGCACCAATCTGTTTAAAGCAACGGATAGCAGCTGTGGCTAATGTGAGCAGAAAATGGAATAAATAAAAGGGTATTGGGTAGCTCACAAAATTCTAGGAAGGCCTGGCATGGAGACTTTGCAGGCAAGAGTAGTGTACAAAATCACATAGCACAGAGCTGGTCTGACGAAGACACCATCACCACCAGAGATTGACACGGATTCCACAACATGTGCTACCCACTCGTGGACAGTGAACATAGCATCACAATCCCAGAACCACATTCTGAAGTCTCTGAAAACTGATGTTGCTGCTGCTACTCTCACCAGCATGAAATCCACACAGTCCCTGCCTCTCCACGTCACCAGCATCCAGCTGCAAGCCTAGAGTAGCTATCACTCATTGCCAGGGTCTGAGTCATGTTCTTACACCATAAATTCAAATGTCTGGGAGAGCAATCGTGATGTTTTCAGTTTCCCTAGCAGGCTCCAGTTTTTTATTATATGGTAGAGTGGGAAGTGATTCACAAACACACAAAAGGTATTCAGATGCTGGGAGGCCAAAACTCATTGCAGCAGTTTACCTGCGTCAGGCAAGCTATACTGGACACCTAGGTTAAGGGGAGGATCTGCAGTCAGCTCATTTTGTTTGCATGTCCTCTTTCCTTTGTTCAGTGAGATAATGCTTTTTTATCACTCGCTACTGTCCTGTATTCCTTTTTGTCTTAGAGCATTCTGCAGTCTCCTAGGTGAGATAGTCAGAGCTGGTACTCCCAGGGTTTATTTAATTGCAGTGTTTTTTATTTGTGCTCAGGATTATAAATAAGACCATATTTAAGGGGAAAATGTTTAATTAAAAAGAAAAATAGTAATCTTTGTAAATTAGATTGTGGTTTGGAAGAAAAATAGATACTATTATAACATGTATTTTCAAAGAGACAGTTGGAGATAACTCACAGAGGTGGATAGTTCATCTGACAACTGAAAGAACTTTGAGATGTAAGAGTAGAGGTGACACAATCAGCTATTAGTTTCCTGACAATGAGCAATATTCAATACAAAATGTTTAATGATGCAGAATTATTTCAGGCAGTGGAAAAATATAATAAAATGGAAAACCTCTCCCAACCATTTAATAGAATAATATGGAACAGATTTTCCTAAGGGGCTCTGATTCACTAGTAGACACTCCCTTGATTTCCTCAGATCACTAAATAGAAAACTTTTGGTAACTAAAAAGAACTGTAAATCAAATAATTACACAACACAAATGACTATATAGAAGATATAAGGCATTCCCTCTGAATCTCAGACTCATGTATACAAATGTCCACTAGAAGTCCACTTAGAACCCTCAAGTATATAACACTCAACACCCCTCAACTGAGTTATATTATCTACTCGCCAATACCTGTCCTCATTTTAATATTTCCTACTAAGTTAATGGTGCCTCCATATTCCCAGGCAATGAACCAGGAACTAGAAGGTCACCAGCAAGTCTTCCCCCACCCTGAACTCCTATATCTAAGCCATTATGATATTCCTCAAATTTTACATCATAAATATATTTTCAATCTGGCTGCTTCTCCCTATGACCACAATCACTCCATCTCAAGTGCTAGTCATCTCTCCTAGGAGTCACAGCATGAGCTCATACTTGCCCCTCTAGCTCTGGACCTTCTGCCCTCAGAACCGCCCTCCAGGCAGGAGTCCAAAGGACCTTCTGAAAAGTCCTCTGGGCTCTTCATTGCACAGAGGTTTTGCATTCAGATGAATCTGGTTTTGAATCCCTTCTTTGCCCCTTATTAGTAAGTTGGTCTTGGGAAAGTCACGCCATCTCTCTAAGCCTCAGTATCCTCATTTCAAGATGGAAAATAATCTCTTTTTAAGTGAAGATGACTCTAAGAATTAAATGTAAAATGTGTTAGAAAGGGTCCAGCACAGTTGCCAGCATAAAGTAAACCCTCTTGTGAAATTTTCTGTAATCATTAGCAAGAATTAAAGTCTTTTTGTATAGATTTTCCATCAGAGGAGGATTTCAATACAAAGCAGATTCTTTTTTTAAAATTAAGAAAGTGAAAGGACAATGAATAAAACATTATTTGCTTGCTCTACAGAGTACCATGTAACAAATGACACCCTTGGAATCTCCCAAGGGCAAAAGGGGTTGTTTACTTCTCAGTGGGAACAGTGTCAATGCAAAAAAGAATTTTTTTAATCCACCAAGACGCATGAGGAGTGACAGCAGCAACAGCTGCAGCACCATTAAATGTTGTACAGGTATTCATTCATTTATATATTCATCAAACATTTATTAAGCACCCAACATGTGCTCTGCACTTCTTGCTGGGAACACCAAGAAAAGAATTCAAAGTATACTCTTAAAGGAGCTCATAGTTTAGTGAGCACATTGTAAGTTAAAGTGCTTTATGTGATAATAGAAATATGCACATCCTTTGAGACCTGTAAGATCTCCATTGCAAAGGGAAAGAACTAAAAAGAGTGACAAGAGTAAGAGGAAAAGGAGGGGGAAAGGAAGGTCTTTTGAGACAGAACAGCACATTGACAAACACAACTTCCACATATGGAGAGGTCCTGATTGATGAATCAGTGGTGGAGGTAGCTTTTGTGTCTGGTTGTGACTGGCCCTTGCTTTGCCCTGGGACACCAACCTGGGACAATATTGAGGACTATTGCCTTCAGATCTTGGCATCATCTGAGGTGACTCCTTGATCATTGGTCTCTCTAGAATCCAAGTTTAATTCATTCAAAAGACCTTCACCCCTTCTTTACCAAAATGCACAAGAGGGAGTTAAATCGGTCCTTTTTCCAGGCTACTCTGTCTATCCACTTCCACCTGACCATATGCTCCTAAAGATGCAGTGCCTCATGGCTAGTTGGAAGAAAAGCAGAGGACAGGAAGGAAGAAATGCAAGGTCACTTTTTAATCAATTGAGTTATATCCTTATGTCAAACAAAGATTTTTCAGAATCTCAGTGCCTCAGATGAAAGGCCACAAAAGACTTCGATTCATCTCTAATTCTCTGTCTCTCTTTCTTTTTTCTCTATATCACTCCTTCATATCTATGTTCAATCACCTAAATTATTGTTCAAGAAAACTAAACTCCTTCCCCCAAATCCCTCTTCTCTATGTTCCTACCTAAGTTACTCATGGCATTCTCTTCAACCCAGTCATTGAGGTCCCCAGAATAAAAGCAAAAAACATGGGTTTCCCCAATTATAATTTCATCCTTTTTTCCACAAGACCTGCAGGTCTCCTGACTTCCTTACTAATATTGAAGTCATCTAGTAGCTTGGACAACTGGGTGTGTGGCAATACCACTAGTTGAGACAGGAAATAAAGAAATCTGAAGGGAGGACAATAAGCCCTCAATTTGACCATGTTAAGTTTGAGAGATCTCTGAATGGAGGTGTACAGTAGGCTGTTGGAGATATGGATCTTCCTCTTAGTAAAAAATCCAAGAGATAAAGACCTAGGAGAGACCACACCAAGTACGTAAGTGCCAAAATCACCAAAATTGATGAGATTCCCCAAAAGCGAGATAGAGAGTGGAGAAGAAAAGGGTCTGAAAACAAAACTTTAAAGTCCAAGATGAATGAAGAAGATCAAGTGCAAGTGAAAGAATACATGGTCAGAGAGACAGTGGGACCACAAAGTGTGGTGTCACAGAAGCTAAGAGATGAGGAGCATTTAAATTTGTTCATTCA